>CM035139.1:118851102-118906102 GCA_020205605.1 Panax ginseng
GCCGCTCTTAAAATTTGTTCTTTGAGCACATCAATCCGGATCTTATGGAAACAACCCGGAGGGTCCATAAAAAGAAAGAGGAGGATGTTTCCTTGATACTACAAGGACAAAAAGGCAATCCAAGCATGCCTATCTGGAGGAGAAATTACTCCCTTTTCGGCCTGATCTTGAAACCCTCCATTGCCTAAAAGTGGAAAGTAAAGCGACCTCGAGGCGTTCACACCCTTAGGGGATTAAACAAGAACATTCTTGCTCTTGACTGCTTCGGAAGAAAATTACATCTTCTTCCACCAGCCAACCCTAATGGCGGGGTTTTAATGCTACTTTCGGAAGTGTGCTTATCATGCAGGGCACCCCGGACATGATACTCAAGATTGTTGGGCCTTGAAACATAAGATTCGAGGATCGATGAACAACGGTGAGATTGTAGTCACCAAACCGGATCAACCTCATGTGCAAGAGACAACCCTCTTCCTCGACACAAAGAAGAAGAGGTCAACATGATCGATTGGAGCCTTTGTCTGAGGTTCGAATGGCGAATCATCCCAACCCATCAAAGGCGGTGTTGACAAATGGGATTATGCAAAAAGTTCGGTTTACCATGGAGCGAAAGATGAAAGCTCTTTGCAAACAAATTGAGCAATTGGCGAGGCGGTGACCCATCGACATCAAGTCACACGCCAATTAATTAGGCGAGGAGCATGCCTATCTCCTTCCATTTGTTATAAATGCTCCATCAACACCTTGACGAAGCTATGGAGGATAAGGTTACAAAGCGAGCAAGTGCTAAAGCCCGTCGAGTTTTGCCAATCAAAGGAATTCACCTATCTGGGCGAATCTATGGAGAGATACTTCAAATGTTGATCAATGAAGGAAGAATCACATTCCTTCTCCTCCAATCAATCCCTTCTCGAGGCGGTTCAATCTGATGAAATGTGTCGATATCATTCACATTCTCATGGTCACAACCGCGAGAAGAATGTTGGGCACTCATTCCATCTCATTGAGAATCTTATTGATAGCGGTGTCCTGCAAATAGCGAGATGATTACCTTTGTGCAACTCAAGGGTGGGAATGCATGTCCTACCAAATGGAAGGATCGATGGCGATTATCTCAAAGTGGATGATGAAAGCTATCAAAGTATTTCCCATACAACCAATTCAACTCAAAGGAGTTGACAATCCTTTGAAAGTGGCGCGCACTGAGCCAATTCCTTTACCTTTTAGACCACACATCACTGTTTGTCGACTTGCACACAAAGTTCCATGGAATTATGGAGAAGCTTGAAGGATCCACGTCTCATACTCTTTGCTACGATTGTGAAAAGAAAATCACTTGTACCTTCCTCAGCGGGTTATCAAACCTACTTGCGAAGCAAAGGGAAATTGCCCATGGAAAGATTGAAAAATTCCTCCGTCTTATGGGTCATAATGAAGCCAAAGTGGTTTTAAGCTTGCGAGAAGCTCCACACCGATTTCAATCTTTGGATTTGGTTTTCTCTTACGGGATCATCGGAAGATCTTGTTGAAGGTTTTAGAAGAAGCCTACTTGCCAAAATCGTGGATGTGGAAAAATTTCAACATTTGGTTGATCACATTTTCAACAACAATGTGATATCCTTCATTGATGATGATATACCTCCCAGAAGGGACCGGTCATTACAAGCCATTGCACATCGCGATGTTGTCTTAGAATACATGCTAGCGGGGAGTATTGATAGATGGAGCTCATCTCTAAATATACATCCTTATGCCACCTTGGTAAAAATGAATATCAATCTCAAGCGGATCCAAAAGCGACCCATACGGTCATCAGAGCTTTTGATGGATCCAGACGAAATGCCGTCGGAAAGATTGAATTGCCAATTGAGATTGGTCCAAATACATTCAATGTATCCTTCCGTCCTCAAGATAGATTAGGGATACAACTTTTTATATTGGGGAGACCATGGATACACATGGTGGAATTTGTCCATCCACATTACATCAACAACTCAAATACATCATCAACAACGGTCTAGTCATTTCATCATCGTTGAGCGGATTGTCTGAACAAGGAATTCTACCAATTATCGAACTTCATTGAAGTTGAGCAAGGCGGTTTCCATACTTTGGAAGTGAGTAACACATAATACCATTCTATTGGGCGCCACTTCCGTACCCAAGATTTACTGCGAGGTTATATCGGCCACTCGAAAAAATGATGTTATTGGGTCATCAACTTTGGACAAGGGCTTGGTAAGGATCAGCGGGGTATTAAGCACCTATCCAAATGTCGATCAAATTGGAGCAGTAAGGCTGAGGCTATTCTTCTAGTTCGAAACACGAGGAATCCTCATAAGCCTGAAGCGGGTTCCTCGAGCTTCCGCCGCGCGATGATTTTCTATACCTTTACCTCATGAGTTAATGCAATCTCGATAAAGGTGCCGCCCATCTTTGTGGCTATGCTATTTCTAAAACCGGTGCCAATCAAAGCTAAAGAGGTGCGATTCCTAATCCAAAAGTGGAAGAAAAGGCGAAAGCGTAAACATGACCTTGCCTTGATGATGGCGAGGCATCCGCGTCATTTGTTCATGATGAATATACAAATAGATACACCCAGACGATGATTGCCCGGATGTCATGGTTATCATTCGGAGAAGGAAGACAGCGATGATCCTTCCATCACTGCGATCCTTGAGGACTTTGCCCTCGACAATTGGGCGGCCTCCATGCATTGGTCGACGAGGGTAAAATGGGCGAAAAAATCCCTACGCCATATAGATAACTTTAATTGCTTGCTTTCCTTTACAACACTAGCGATTATTTTATCACGTACATGCTAACACTTTTGTATGATCGAGCGATTTGCATATATTAAGTGAAAGCATCTTTTGTTTGAGGACTACGAATTTAGATGTACATGTCTTGCGATGACATGCCTTCTCTCCACAAGGGTTGTAACTTTGATGCAAAGTTGGACTTAGACTTGATGGACATCGAGAGGACATTGAGACACCTCGAGAGATTAAGGAATGGGTCGCGAGACAAACCCAAACCCAATCTTGATCAAACCACTCCTTTCAATCTTGGAACCTTAGACAACCCTAAGCTAATCCAGATTGGTTCAGACCTTACCACAACTCAGTGGAATGACATGGTTGCACTGTTAACCCAATTCCAGGATGTGTTTGCATGGTCTCATGAAGACATGGTGGGTTTGTCCACTGACATTGTTCTTCATCACCTTCCCATTAAAGAAGGATTCAAGCCAGTTAGGCAAAAGCTCAGGCGATTGAAACCTGAGTGGAGTTTAAAGGTTAAAGAAGAAATTGTGAAACAATTTCAAGCTGGCATCATCATGGTGTCTACATATCCGGAGTGGATATCTAACATTGTTCCCGTGCCTAAACCATGGGGAAAGGTGCGAGTCTGCGTGGATTATCGGGATTTGAACAAAGCTTGCCTTAAAGATAGCTTTCCCGTGCCCTTTATCCACATTCTTATTGACAATCTTTGCTCAATCGGCATGTACTCCTTTCTTTGATTGCTGCGGGTACCATCAAATTATAGTTTGCTTGAGGAAGATCATGAAAAACATCTTTCATCACGCCTTGGGGAACTTTTTTTTCTGAGACGGTTGTCATTCGGCCTCATCAATCGCAGGGGCAACCTATCGGTGACTATGATGGCTCTTTTCCATGATTTAATGCACAAGGAGATAGAGATCTATGTGGATGACATCATTATCAAATCCGGAAGGAGGATGACCATTTAGACCATCTCAAAAAGCTTTTCAACGAGTTGCGTAAAAGTACAACTTAAAGTTGAATCCTCCAAATCGCCTTTGGTGTTAAGTCGGGCAAAGTTGCTAGGCTTCTGAGTCGACCACAAAGGATTGAGCTGGATCCTACCAAAATCCGGGCCATCAAAAATGCCCATTCCTCGAGACGAGAGAAGAAATCGAGGATTTTTGGGAAGGATCAACTTCATTAGCGATTCATTTCTCAACTCACGACAACTTATGAGCCTATCTTCAAATTGTTAAGAAGAACTCATCCATGAAATGGAGCGATGAGTGTCGAAAAGCCTTCCTCACAATCAAAGAAGCGGTTGATTAACGCTCTGTTTTGGTACCTCCGGGGATGATGTTCCCTGTTCATGTACTGTCCATAAATGACAATGCCATGGGCTTTGCATCTTTGAGGCAAAAAAGATAATAGAGGCCAAGAGCAGGCTATCTATTACCTCGGCAAAAGATTGACATCGGTGAACACAAGTACACTCTCGATCGAGAAGACTTGTTGTGCTTTAGCATGGGCTTCCATGAGGTTACAACATTACCTCCATGGTCACACAACCCATCTCATATCCGCGTGGATCCTCTCAAGTATGTGTTCGATGAAACCCATCTTGAATTGTCGATTATCCGGATGGCGGTTGATCCTACTGACAAATTTGACATCGTCTACGTGATGCAAAAAGTCTATCAAAGGTCAAGGAATTGCGGATCAATTGTAGCGCTTTTTTGTGGGGATTACAAACCCTTAGAAACATACTTTCCGATGAAGGGGTAATGATGATTTATTACAACATCGATGCGATACATGCCGTGAGTGGAAAATGTATTTTGATGGAGTTGTTAATTGAGAAGGCTCGGGCTGGGCGCGATCCTAATATCCGATGCAGGGAGGCGATATCCGTCGTGAAATCAAATTGCGGTTTATCGGCAATACCAATAACACGGTTGAGTATGAAGGTTTGTATCATGGGGCTAAAACTTGCCCGTTTCAATGGGCATCGAGTGATTAAGCATCTTTGGGGATTCTGAATTGGTAATCAAGCAATCCACAGGAATCTATCAACCCAAAGAATTGCATTTGCTGCCTTACCATCGGCAAGTTTTACAGATGGCTTTGGAGTTTGAAGAGATCTCCTTTCTACACATTCCTCATAATAGGAATGATTTTGCAGACGCATTAGCAATGTTGGCCTCCTTGGTTTACATACCTGACAAGGAAAACATGCCAAGCATCACGTTTGCTCTGCAAAAAGCCCCAATCTATGGGAATTACATTGGAGAAGTATCGGATGAGCTACCTCCCATCCACAACCCTTGGTACCAACACATCAAGGAGTATCTGCGAGATGGATCTACACCCGCTGAGGTGAGCCTAACTGAGAAGAGGCGGATTCATCGACTTGCTATGAAATTCTACTGGCGGAGATGCACTCTACAAAGAGATGCGAGGATTAGGTCTCCTCGGATGTGCGGACAAAGACCAAGCTCGGCGACTCATGGATGAGATCCATGGTGGAGTATCTGACCCTCACATGGCGGACCCCTACTTGTCGAAAAATTCTCGAGCATGGGACATTATTGGCTTACACTCAAAGTGATTGTGATGATCACGTCAAGAGATGCTATCAATGCGAGATTCATGGGAATGTTATCCACGCCCCTCGAGGAACTCCAATATGAGTTACCATGGCCCTTCTCAATGTGGGGAATGGGCGTGTCGGGCCCATCGAGCCCAAAGCCGATAATGGACATCGATTCATATTCACCATGATCGACTACTTCACCAAATGGGTAGAAGCGACTTCCTTCCCCAAGGTTACTAAAGAAGTTATCATTGCTTTCATCGAAACAATGTCATCTGTCGATATGGACAACGAGAGGTCATTGTGTTGAGACAATGCTAAGAACCTCAACAACAAAATGATGAAGGAATTATGCAAAAATTCACATCAAACACCTCAACTCAAATCATCTACTGACCAAAGATGAATGGTGCTTTGTCGAGGCGGCTAATAAAAACATCAAAAGATCATGCAAAAATGTCCTTGACCACAAAGGATGGCACGACCTCTTGCATCGACTTTATTAGCCTCTGAGAACTTCCATGCGAACTTCCATTGGGGCAACCCCTACTCATTAGTCTATGGAATGGGCGCGTGCTCCCCATAGAAGTGGAAATGGAATCCCTCGAGTATTGATGGATGCTCGGTTGGATGAGGACCTATGGGTACAAGGCGGTATCACCAATTGTCTCTACGATAGGCGAAAAGCGAACCACGGCTATCTTCCATGGTCGATTATATCAACAAAGGATCGCACGATCCTACAACGAAAAAAAGTCCGACTACGGCAATTCAAACAACATGACTTGGTTTTGAAGAAGATCATTGACAACCAAGATCAATCTAAGGAAAATTAAACTCCTAAGCTGGGAAGGCCCATTTGTTGTCAAGGAAGTATTGACGGGAGGTGCTCTCAGTTACGAAATGGATGGCGATGAATTTCCACATCTTATCAACTTCGGACATCGTGAAAGCGGTACTATATGCGAAGTTACCATCAAACAAACATCTGGTTTTGATCATCAAATCACCCGATCATTCCGGTTTGAACCCTTTCACCCTTTTACATGCTTCTTACGCCCTCGAGAAACATACACTTCAAGCCCGGCAACTTGGTTTTACTTCATTTCAAACCTTTCACAACCTCGGTTATCCACGAAGGCGGGATTGAACCTTTCTCAATTTCGGTTATCTGAAGGCGGGATTGAACCTTTCACACCTGCGGTTTATCACGAAGGCGGGATTAAACTTTTCTCGCTTGCGGTTTGTCACGAAGGCGGATCGGACTTTTCCACACTTGCGGTTTATCCCCATTATGGGATTAAACTTTCTTCTCCCCATGATATATAGCACGCATGGGATTCACATTTTTCTTGATTTTGCGATTATTAATCACGAGGGGGCCGAACTACGTCGACTGATCTCCACGATACACAGGAAGTGCGTGAGGCAACCATATTCTATATGGCCCGTCCTGATAAAGAAAAACAACAAAAACATTTCTACCCTTTCTCTGCAAAAACAACAAAAACAACAAAAATACTTCTACACCCATACGCCTTTCACATTCGGTGTTGAACCTCCTACACTAGGTTGAACTACATGAGACTTGATCTCCTCTTGATAGGAGTACGTGGCGACCATTCATGGTGCGATCTAACCCTACCGAACAAACATACTTGTCACACGATGCTGGGATCAACCTTTAATTTGCCCCATTTCATCGGTTTTTGGATCAAAGGGATGGAATTACCCAACCTCTTCTCACAAATAGAAGATTCGGTGACCATCTAAAAGCTGCGATCGTGCCTCGAAAGAGCAATACCAATCCATAAGAGATGGAATTAACTAGACTTCTCACAAATAGAAATCTTGGCGACCATCATGGTGCGGTCGATCTCGAGAGGAAGAAACTACCCTCCTCTCCACTTTTCCATACAGATACCAGTCCCAAGACACCAAAGATGGTAGGGATTCATAGAAATCAATGATCCATTTTGAGAGACCTTGCGACGTCTCAATGTCAATCTATCAAGGATAAGTTCAGAATGCATCAAGATCACAAGGCCCTGGAGAAACAGGCAAACATCAAGCAAGTATTTAGGCATAACTAAAAGGGAAGTGAATCAAAATATATTTCCCTGCCACACATAATATTGTTTGATATATACATACATGATGTACATGACAAAATGGCTAAGCTAGTGCATGCGAGGAAAATACAAAGCTATCTACGGAGATCTGTGTGTGTATCACGGACTATCGGATCTAACATAGCATCCCTCTCGAAGAAGGAGGAGGAAGCAATTGCGAGCTCACCTTAAGGGTATCTACATGAGCTAGCGGATCGAGGCTAAGCTGCATGGTGGCATAATGCTCATCAATGTAAGCACTCATGTCGGCCGGATTAGCGATCATCTGGGATCTAATGGAAGTTCTATCTACAATGGCCACATCCCTAGCGAGATAAAGGCGGCATCCCACTCTCCAATCAATGCATCCTTAGCTGATCTAGCCTCATCCCTCTCCAACAGAGTGGTGTCTCTCTCATCAAGAGCTATCGACATCAGCATGACCCTAGCACGATCTCTATCATAGGTCATCGGATGTAAGCTCTGCTCCAAATCTTGTGCCAAATCTTTGGGTAACAGTGGCATTTCGGGGTGGGAGAATCCATCACAAATCTTTGGCGACCCTTGAGTCAAATCATCGGTGGGAATAATAGCCTCCTCTATAGGCTCCTCATCGTCGAATCAATCCCACACACTATGGATCTTGCGCGACCGATGCGATCTCTGTCTCCATCCATGCGAAATACTCTGCGAGAACAACTGGATGGTGACGAAAAACTCGATCAACTCTCGTGATCCCAGCGGGCATACAACTGACACAGATCATCCTCCGTGACAAAGCGGTTGTGGCCTTGAGCTGACGCTGACTCATTGCCCCCTCATACGAATGAAAATCCTAAAACTAGTCAAACTGACACATCACGACCAGTGGGTGGTAAGTAATCATGCCCCTCAATCCAGCCAGAGGGAGATAGTCCATGCCTGGAGCATGAATAATGAAGCTGTAGGGTGAACTAAGCCCTGAACACGACAATATATCAAACGGATCCCTAATCCCTGCCAGAAAAGCTAACCAAGATGCAGCATCTGTACACTCCACAGGCTGGAAGGAATATGTCATGGCTATGTCATGGGTGAAACAAAATCCATGATGTCTAAATGTGCCAATCGGTCTCAAGTGTGACATAAACCACACATACAACATGGTAGAGAGCTACACATGAATACTCTGCCGGATAAGTCTGCGGTATGTGTAAGCGACCTCAAGGTCTCTGCAATGTTCATCAGAATAATGGTATGACTCTCCTTGAGAGCTCTCACTGCCACGACGACGCCGATATCTAGCTCATCCATTTACCGCGGCATGTAGACGTATGACAATAAGCATAGAAGAAGTACATCTACTCTGGCTGAACGCCAATGGTCCTCTGGTGTGGTGAAATCCCGAATCTGAATCATAGTATCCTCGAGCCAAACACATCAAACAGAAATGTTGGGATATAACATGGTTGGATGTAATCTCATCCTGCACCACTATGCGCCTCAATCCTGTAAGAGTCATGAACTATCTACTCATATCTCCAATAGCCATATACACATGAGAATGCATCCGGGCGGCGACATCGTCGATCATGCATACTCCTCCAAAGTAGGAGTCAATTCACGGGTCCCAAATCGGAATACACATGCATGTTGGTACCCGGTGCTCTAGCATGCCCTCTACAAATCTTGGAGGAACACAGAAACATCAGCGAAGGTCATAGTAGTATCTTTGCTGACCAAATCATCTACGATCACCATATGCGATGGTGATATACTATCATACCATGATCGCATACAATTTACCACCACAAATGGTGGGGTATGATCGTATCTGACTAACTATCGAAGAAGACATCTGTACGGGTCGTGTCATAAGACCATCCAGGGGTCAATGCTGAGTATCTCTGGACATACATATATATGCATAACATAATAACATACATGATACAATAGATGGCAATATGATATAGGGAATGGAAAACTGTACATACATTCCTAAGTATATCATCATCTAATACATCTCTGTACAGCTAAAATATAGGGAAACGGGGCGAAGCTACCCAATATACAATAGAGGCCTATCAAAAGATATAGCGAGAATGGGGCGAAGCTACCCAGATGCTAACAGAGGCCTATCAAAAGAGATAACGAGATATACATCAAAAAAGTCAATAGTATTGATGTCTACATCATCGATTCTGTCCACCTGATGTAACTCCTCCTGAGTCACTAGATCTCTATCTACTAGGGGATGTCGGTAGATCTAAAAGGAGGATCTGCAGAAAAAACCATATGGGTCACACGAGGGACGGTAGCTTGAGAGCTTGAAGGATCAAAAGTATCTACCTCTGCAGGATCTCTGCCCAAGTGCCGAATGAAAAGATGTGATCGGTCCAGCTGCCGAGTTAATCTGTCAATCTATGTCACATGAGTCGGATCTCTGACATAGGCTAGCCATTCCGTCATCATCATGAATCCTGGAACCATATCCCCCATAAACTGTGTGGCGCGGGTCTGAGCTCCAATCGTACGAGGGATCCACCAATGCTGGAACATCTCTTGAGAATAGGGGCCCTCTGATAATGTAAAACTGTCAATCCCCATCAATGGGATGTCAATGACGGGTGACTGCGAAACAGGCCAATAACGCCTTGCAGGAGGCAAGATCGGCATACGAATCTCTCCTATAGTGCTCCTGATAGCACGCTTTCCTAAATAGAGTTCCCATCTTCCATTTGTGAAGAGAGGAATCCTGCGAGTGGAAATGACGTACTCTACTCCAGTCGGGTACCCATCCTCAAATCCAACTCCCAAATGCTCTCCAGAGTAGGGAATCCATGTGATGACATCAGGTGTCGATAGCTCCGGTTTGTGGCGACAATGAGTGAAACCCTCGAATAACAAGGACCTCACTTGGGTATGGAATGATGCCATCTCTGTCCTCGTAGATAGGTGTCTAAACCCAACACACTCACAGGACGCAAACAAGAAAGCCTCTTATAGGTCCAAAACTACCAACACAAAGGCAAACATCTGCTGTTAGTCAACACTCTTAACCTATATATGGGAAAAGAGAAGAGAAACACTCACCAGCAGAAATGGGTAGAATCCTAACCATAACTCGGTCAAGCCCTGAGATCGCATGCGCATTCCCCTAAGGAAGTAGGCAAAGGTGTAGGAACCCCAATCATACTTTCCTATACGGTCCACGTGATGAGTGGCGCTAATCAAAGCGAAGGACACCGTAGAGGAATTATCTGCTATGAAGCGACCCCCTAATGATCATCGGGAACAATCGGCAGAAGAATGCGATCCCGACTCTCACATCATCGGTATAGGCTCACTCAACGGACCGCTTATATAACATCTACGCTCAAAGGACACATCATGAATAGTCACGCCTTGGCGCCTCCCGGAACTCCCAACAAGGATCGAAAGCGGTATGGGTGATATCCATGCAGTGCAAGGCACCGGCTCCCTCAAACTCCATACACCGTGATAAATCGCCCAATCCATCGACATCATCATCACCTCATGATCCGATAAATGGAGTGGTGAGTGCAGTGAAACCACCACTCGAGACAATGCCACGAGGTAACCCGGGGGACAACGACGGGGTAGAATGGAAAGAACCTCCCGAATCCCGGCCATGGATGATCGCTCTCTGTAGTCATCATGCGAGGCTTGATACATAGAGTGGATGCTAAACCCGGTTCCTCGAAATGGTCATGTAAAGCCAGGAACCTACATCAAATCTGAGATCAACATCGAAATCCTTGACTCCTCATCAATAGGAAATAAGGAAGATTAAATATCTAACTTCATACCTCGTTTGCGTGCGAGTATCTTTGAAGGATGCCTACTCAAGTCACCCGGAAGATCTGGGTTCGCCACTGAATACACGGAAATTCCCTATGGGGAACACGTCTGATGGGCGGGAACCTCGATCGGTGCATCCTCCTCCTCGTCCTCGACATTCAGCACCTCAACCCGAATAGGACGTATCACCGCCTCTGCCAAATGACGAGGCTGTCTCATGGAACGGCGCTGAGGCTCTTCAAAAGCCCTCCTCCGTACACTAGAAGTGGTCCTGCGGGAACTACTCGGCTGATCTGGATCCATGTTATCTGGACAGCAAGTCTTCAAATCACCTCAGAAAGGGTGTGGTAATTTCTTACCTGGAGTCTTTTTAAAATGCATTCTATGATTACATGTATACATGCAGTGCTTTAACATACATCTACAGTAGAGTTAAAATGCATGACTACCCAATACCTACATTTTGGGAAAATTTTGCCATAGCCCCTTTGTAAATGGGACTATCCACATGCATATAGGCATGACTAGGTGGCCATTCAAGTAGCACACCTATACACGATCATATACATCTGTATGCATCAATACATTCGATAAAAAAATCATAAGTGTAGTCTAATTACGGGATTATTTTGCTTGTCTACCTTTACTCATTTGTCCTCATATAGGATAAGAAATGATAGTAAAAGGTGCCAATTTGATTTATGTCAAAAGTCAATTTTTTCACATCATTATGTTCGGCATGGTTTAATACTAACATTTGCTATGTTGAATATTTTTATCAAATCATATCGGCATGCATATTCACTACTATGTGTCTAAATACATTTCATGCGATAAGTCATTTTCAATGAGACGAAATTGGAAAAAAAATACATGCATGTGTTACCGGGGCGATGAAGAAGCAGCTTATGCGGTGACGAATATATGCGAAAAAGTTGCTCGAACTTCAATGAGATCGAAACAATTTCCTTGACTGCGCAACTTGAAAATGACTTATAAAGCAACCGACCACCTATACATAGGCACGACGGCGTCAGAGCTCCTGCGAACTACACTGCGGCCCCCCTACATGGGTCCCACACCTCCACTCGCTCTCGATTAGAGTTGCAAAGGAGGTCTCACAAAATTGAAAAAGGCCAAATTAGGAATAAAAATGCTACGTGATTGAAGCGATTAGCCTGAAATCCTAGTTTCTTGTCGGTCAGAGTTAAACTCCCGTTGCCTCAACGGTATTAGCCTGAATGCAGGGTATACTATACCGATGAGCTCAACTTTTACAAACCATGCTCGGCAATACCCTATAAAGGTCCGATGCCATCATTTGCGGTCACAACCTAAACAATCCCGTGAAGGAGTTCTGATACAAAAACCATGAAATATCAAACCTCCCGGCGAAATTACAACGCTTGAAGTTATTAAGCATCTACGTATCCCCGTGAGAGTCACAACATCATCCTTCAAATCAACTAGGTATCCCCATCCTTCAAACATCTACGTAGTCATCACCGCAATCAACCATTGATACACACATCAATGAAGGTCAAAGCGACCTTGACGTCATATCAGCCGATGGCAAGTAAACCCATCAACGCAACCTTACCCAGCAAGGTGTATAACACAATGCTACCATTGACACATACATCAATGAAGGTCAAGAAGCCTTGACAATACACCCAGCAGGGATCTATCCGGTGAAACACACATCAACGAAGGTCGAGTGAACCACAGGCGGTGACAACACTTGTGGCGATAACTCAAACGATATGAGGGAACATGTTATACACATCCTCAAACAGACAAAGCCTTATCCCCATAAATCTCTTCCACACAAGAGGTACCTCTATGGAGTATAAGCGGTGTCTAGGATTCAAGACTTTGGTGGTAGTCCCAGCGTCGACATCCTTGGAAACTTGGATCGCATGTCCAAGTCATCAGCGATTGTCATCCCGGTAGGATTACATGAAAATCATGCATCATACATTTGCATCATGTTGCTGCACATAGCATCATGTTTATCTTGCTTGCATTTCAAATGTCTAGGATTCTTTATCCTATCCATGCCTTGCATTGCATGAATATGATAAAGAGGGGCATCTATAGACACTCGAAATTTTCTGCACTCCTATTACTAACATTGCAGGAGGGTAGATTCGTCTTTTGGAGATAACCCTGAAAGACAACTTACATCCATCCCGGATACCACCGAAAGTTTAGTTCCAACCCGGAACATAAATTGAGAACGTCATCTCAAACTCAGAACACACACTGGGAATGTCATTTCCAATCTCGGAGATAACCCCGAGATATGCAAATCAAAAGACCGACAACAACACCGGAGAGGACAGTTCTGTCTCGGCAATAACACCGCGATGCTCAGTTCCGATCCCAGAGACAACACTGGGAGTAGCAACCCTATCCTTGGTGATAACCCCAAGAGATGTCATTGCAGTTCCGGCGATAACCCCGAAAATGCTTGTTTCAAACATGCGATCAGCTTCAATCCAGATGACAGTGAGGCATACAAACAAGCAACCCAATCTCAGATGTAACCCTGAGCAACGTCTGCTTTCCGCTTAAACCGGTGATAACCCCGGTGAGGAGTTACAAAGTTATCTTACCACGTCAATAAGATGATATCGTGACATACCAACAAGTAGTCCAATCTCAGCTGTAACCCTGAGCAACGTCTACTTTCAACTCAAACCGGCGATAACCCCAACGAGGAGTCAAATGTCATCTTGTTCCTTCAACAAATGACACTTCGTCTCAATACTTCATACATACATACATCCAACAATGTCCCATAAGAGCCGAGGATTGACAATCCCGAGTGACTATTACGTGTGGCAGTACTTTGGATAGAATTTAAAGCTTGAAGACTATGGGCATAAACCCCTCTTCCTGACTTCGTACAACCTCCAATCCATGTTATTGCGTAACTCTTGACATAAGTGGTCTGAAGAAGGTCAGATATACCTCGTTCGGATGCTCGGATTAAAGTTCTGCAAGTTCGAGCGGACATTACAGTGCATGAGTACCACGTCTTCTACGAGGCAGCGGGACCCACGAGGCTCGAATCCACCGACCAGCCCATGGTACAAGTACACTGTACCCCATGTGTACTGTGGCCATCCGTCTATATATACAAGGCTTGGGTTGACCATTTGAAGGAGGAGAGAGAAGGAAAAAGCGAGGAAGCCCTATCCATTTTACTCTGCATACACATCTTTTGAGTGTTTCCTCTTCTTTAAACACTAGTTAGCTCACATATATCTATCTTTTATCCGGCCGGGGCCGAGAGTGTTTATCCATTTAAAGTCATAGAAGTCTACATTGGCAAGCAACCTTGTAAGCCTTATATTTTATAAAGCTTCTTCTCATATTTTACATTGAGAGTCGTGTTGTGTGCGTTTGCAGGACTTGATCCGTGGGTTTTAATTTTTGTGCGTATATATATATATATATAATATATATATATATTTTATATATATGGAGTAACATTATCGAGTTATGCCTCGATTGAGCCTGAACTTGATGCAGAGCATTTAATTGCTTATATATATATATATATATATATATATAATTGTGGTCGGAACTACATACAATGAGCACAGATTTTACATCAGTGCGTTTAAATCGCTTATATATATATATATATATATATATATATATATATATATATATATATATATATATATATATATATATATTGTTATCGGACATATCAGATGAGCACAAATTTACATCGATCGTTTACTTGCTTTATATACTTTGCTTTATATATATATATATATATATATATATATATATATATATATTACATTCTGTCGAGGCACAGAGTTTACTTATGGCCTTTTACATTTTATTTACATTTTGTCTGCACAGAGTTTACTTACGTGGCGATTGATCACTTTTACAACTTTATTTACATTTAGTCCTTTGAGTTTACTTATTGGCGGTTGATCATATCTATATATATATATATATATATATATATATATATATATTTTACCTTTATATATTTACATTTCCGATCCCCCATGGAGTTGCTTCATGGTGGTTGATCATGTCTGTATATATATTCTGACATATATATATATATATATATATATATATATATATATATATATATATATATATATATATATATATAATTGCTTCTTTTTTCCATACAAATTGCGGTATCATGTGAGCCTAGGAATCATGTGATCACAGAGTTCGATTTCTTGAATCTAGATTCGGTTCCCATGATGGACATTTTTTCAATTTATGTGCGACTTGTACATTATTTTACAGTGTTTGAATTTTCTTGGATGGTTTTGTCATGCCCATGAGGAGTTCGACCTTTGCTATATATATATTTTCTCGAGAATGCTTCGCATCTCAAAAATAAAAGAAAACAAGCCGAACATTTAATAATAAAATGGTTTGAGCACAGGGTTTGAAAAAACCTCTTTTATAAAACGTCATTGCTATATCTTGGTTAAAACTGAATTTTCCTATAAAATTCAAACCTTGTGTATATAGGTGCGAACAAGGCCTCACACTACTTTCAAATAATTGCACATTGATCCACACACACACACACACACATTCATATAACAATTTCTTTGAAAAGTGGCGGTCACCGTGGTAACATGGATGTCGGGGGATGCCTTACACCTTCCATCCGCATAATCAAGCCCCCGGACCCAAAATGAATCTCGGTTTCACAGACCCATTTAGCAGTGTCAAATCACTGGGTCAATGTGCAAGCCTTTTCGGTTGTGTTGGTGCAACCAGTTAAATAAACCAACTAGCGACTCTTAAAGTCCAATCGTCGACATTATACATGTCGGACATTTTCACTTGTTTTTTCAAACAAATCTCACATTAACATGAGAACACTAAAGAACAAGTAACGAAAAGGGACACTCAAAAATCCCGACGTCGACAAGAAGATGGAAGCTTTGTATTCTCTGCTCCCTTGCCTGTAAACATGGAGGGTAATTAAGTCTTTAACCAACTCAAGTAACGGAGTTATGACGGAAAGCATTTATTCACTTCAACTCAAAAAGTCGAGAGTTTAAATGTAGCTTTACTGACTACATGTGGTTAAGTGGAAAAACGCCAAAACCCCAAGTGTTCATTTGAACTTTACCATTAAATAAATTTAAGATCATTAATATTAAAATATTAATGAAATTATCCTTTAAATATTAAAAGTTATATTTTATAACTTAAAATATTTTTAAACACTTTATTTTTATTTAAAATAATTTTATAATATTAAAATCATTTTAAACTAATTTATTTAATATAATTATTAAATAATTCTAATATCATTAATATTAAATAATTAATGAAATTTACTTTAAAATATTAAAATTTATATTTTATAACTTAAAATATTTTTAAACACTTTATTTTCATTTAAAATGATTTTTAATATATTAAAATCATTTTTAATTTATTTATTTAATGCATTTATTAAATAAATTAAATAATATTTAGATAAATACTAATATTTATGAAAAATATGCCAAATTATTAAAAGTTATAAATTATTTCCTATTTTTAAATGATTTTTAGAAAATAAATTAAATAAAATTAAAAAGTCTGTCGCTATAGCCTTTAGCGACAGAAAGCGTCGCCTTAACTGTTCTTGAGGGTCAAGAACATTCATATGCCAATTTCAAGTGACCTACTTTGACCAAGAATCATTTACTATGCAATGTGTTTCTAGGCTAGCTATTGATCACAGCTTGTAGAAATAATGTAACACTACATGTTACAACAACAATCATGATCATACAACACAAAACGAAGGATTCTGAGAGATCGCGTTCTTGAGGAGATCCAATACATAAAACCAATAAAACAACAACACAATCATAACATTTATGTTGGTCAAACCTTGTGAGAGATCGCGTTCTTGAGTATTCTGGGTTACCCAGAAAACTCAGTCTGTGATCATCTGGCCTGCTTTGACCAGCCACTGACTTCAACCCGTTTGATGTTTAGGCGTTCTAATAGCATGAATCTATAGTCTATATAACATACAACAACCTTGTTACAACAACAAAATCAAAACAACAAACAATTGACAGATCATGGCTTTACAAAACCTTGTCAGACACTAGTTTTGAGTTTCTGGATTACCCAGAAACTCTTTGGTCAAGCTCGGTCAACGGGGTTTGACCATGAATATCTTACATTCTATGCATGATTTGGTCCTGCTATAAGTTCTAGAGCACAGATCTCATAGCATACTACATGTTCAAACATTTAAACAACCAAATTAATAAACAGAATGAAATCTATGGGGTCTGACATTCGTTGTCAGACAACATTTTAAAAATTTTCCAGATTTTAAAAAAACATCAAATACGAGCCTATAGATGTTATGGATCTAACATCTATCAACCCAGATCACTTATATAGACTACAAACAACATGTTTAAACACAAAATCATAACATTTAACAAAGGATCAAGGATCAAATTTTTGATTAGGGTTTTATACCTTTCTTTGATCAATCTTGAATCTAGGTTTCTGATTTGTTAATGGAGGTAGTGGGGACTTGTTTTAGGACTATAATGCTAAGAGAAATCGTGGGTTAGAGAGAGAGAGGCTTTAGTTGAGTGTATGTTGATCAAATAAGCTAAATGATAAACTTTCTCTCTCTTGATCAATATATATTACTTGGATGCAATGTATTTGGAAAGTGAAATGGCCGAGTTGCTGAGATTTGTAGCACATGGCTAGTGTAGGGTTGGCTAACAACTCCAAATAGAGCAAAATTTACAAGTTATCTACTAATAATGCAAGAGGGGCATTTATGTCATTTGGCTTGTGATTTTAATGGCCATAAGGTAACTTGGCAAACCCTTAGGGTTTAACCCTAAGGTTTAAAAAAATATATTTCTAGGATTTTTATTTAGGGTTTAAAATAGTAAAAATTCAGTTTCTAAAAATAGACAATTATGGTTTCTTAATCATACTTAGTTTCCTAATTACATAGAACATGAAAAACTAGGTTTAGGCTTTACAAATTATAATTAAGATCTCTAATTTAGCAATTAGGGCTTACAATCTGATAATTAGGGTTCCTAAATAACAATTAGGGTTTCTAAATATTAATTAGGGTTTCCAATAATTAGGGTTTTCCTAATTAAGATTATAATCTAATAATACATGTCCTTAATCATAGAAACATGACGATTCAACAGTCTAGAGCTTGTATTTGACTTTTAAACTAGTGTTCAACACAATATTGCTAGGGTTTTCTAATACTGTACCATAATTGACCAATCGTTATCAATATGTACATACAATACATATTTATAGTACTAAAATATTATTAGTATAATATTATTATTCTCATGCCTTATTCAAAATCAAAAATTAGGGTTTGGATTCCATATCTGATTTATCTTGCATATATAGCATTATTAATTAAGTTAAAAAAAATTAACTTAACTAATTTGAATAAATTCATATAATAAAATAGTTATTATAATAATTCTAATAATCATTTTATATATTATTTAAATAATATATAATCATATTTTCATAGAAATTAATTAATAAAATATTATTACTACCAAATTAATTTATTATTAGAATATAATGATAAAAAATTCTAAGAAATTTATTTAAAATTATTCATGTAATAAATAAATTTTATTTATCACATATATACATATACTTTACCTTGCATATATATTCCCACCTTTATAATAAAAAAAAAATTTATACGAAAAATTTCTAATTTAATTATATAGAAAATATCAGGTTATTATAATATATATATATATAGACATATTCAACCACCACGAAGCACCTCCATGGGGGATCAGAAATGTAAATAAAGTAATAAATACGATCAACCGCCACGAAGTAAACTCCAGGCGGGACTAAATATAAATAAAGTAGTAAAAGGCCACGAAGTAAACTCCAAGCTTGACAGAAATGTATATATATATATATATATATATATATATATATAAAGCTCGTAGTTGGACTTTGGGTTGGGTCGGCCGGTCCGCCTCTCGGTGTGCACCGATCGTCTCGTCCCTTCTGCCGGCGATGCGCTCCTGTCCTTAACTGGCCGGGTCGTGCCTCCGGCGCTGTTACTTTGAAGAAATTAGAGTGCTCAAAGCAAGCCTACGCTCTGGATACATTAGCATGGGATAACATCATAGGATTTCGGTCCTATTACGTTGGCCTTCGGGATCGGAGTAATGATTAACAGGGACAGTCGGGGGCATTCGTATTTCATAGTCAGAGGTGAAATTCTTGGATTTATGAAAGACGAATGATGAATGGGTAGTATACCCATAAATTGGATATATTTAGACTTAAATTATTGCATTCTTAAGTTATTTAGTAGCATTTTTATTGTGTTTATATCTTGTTTTGCAGATTTGGAAGCTGGAGGGGCAATTATGGGAAATTCAAGCATTTAATGGCAATCTGGTAATTTTAGAAGTCCAGTAGCACCGGTATTGAAATTACATTACCTATAGCGTCAGTCGTTGAGCTCTCGGTGACCTTGACTGGATTAGCGCGTTTGACTTCTGGTTGGACTTGACTTGTCTATTGGGGGCTAATGTAAAACCTAATTGGATGAGGATTGGGGGAGGCTATAAAAAGAAACTAAGTGCTGAAATAAAAGGGTGATTTTTTGATTATTCTTCGGAGGATTCAACGAGTTCTTCCATTGAAGGTTACACAAGATTACTTGGAGATTAAGGATTGGCTACTGAGTTTCTTCTTTTTTTCTCCTTATTTTAATTTGTAATTCTTTAAGGATGATTTGTCAACAATTAATGGTTCTTATTTCCGTGATGAACTAATTCTTTAATTAAGATTTCAATTGAACTTTTTATGATTATAAATTAGTTATTCTCTCATTCTAATTATTTATGTTGAAGTGAATTGTTTATCATGTTTGATTCTATTGATTAATTATTTGGCCAATAATTACCGTGTTACTCTAGAAGGAATTGGGAAAGGAATTCTAGGGTTAGAACTAGACATTATAACATGTGACTTAGTTATTTGCACGGTAAATAATTAGGTTTGTGAATTGAATGGAAATATCTGTTCACCGCATGTAACATATAAGGAATTGGGATTGGAAAGAGTTTAATTCAATTGTTTTGCATAGGAATATAGCAAGATTAATGGGATTAAATAGAAGTCAATTGATCACTTGGAAGAGGGCTTTTGGCATTTGAGAATTCCTCATTAACAATTCAAGAGACATAATAATTGGGATGATTAGATAATTGATTTATAGTTCATAATTGGGGATATTGAAGTCTTAATATTTACCTATCTAAGTCATTCACTCAAGTATTAGCTTAGTTATTCGCTTATCTTAGTACAATATCTTTAAGTGTTTAATTTTGAGTTAATAATTTAGAAAATCACAATTTATCATTGTTTGAATAAAATTGAATTGATATAGTATTAGTAGTTGAGATTTATTAATTAGAAATCCCTGTGGGAACGATACTCAACTTATCACTTTATTACTTGTTGACCGCGTATACTTGCGTGTTGTGTGTAACTAGATTTTACTCAACAAGTTTTTGGCGCCGTTGCCGGGAAATTTTTGTTAATATTAATTTCATATTAGTTATAATCAATTCGGTTTTAATTTGAACGCTACTTAATCTTTCTTCTTGGATTGGCGGAATTGTGTGTATGCACACTAGATCGAAAGCTAGAAAGGAACTTCTTACGATACGAGACAACCTTGAGAAGAAGTTCCAGACGGTCAAATTGAATAGTGAGGTTATACATTTGGAAGAAGAACGTGACCTAAGAAATACTGTGAACATGGCGAGAAAACGAGCGAAATCACTTAGGGATTACATACCTTAAATGTCACAGATTCTGATCAAGTATTAAGAGACCGTAATCAATGCGAGCAGTTTGAGATAAAACCGGGATCAATTCGGATCTTCTACGAATATATGCCATTTGGGGGTAATTCGATGAAGCGATCCTAATGAACATATCTTGAGTTTCTTGGAAGTTTGCGATACCTTCAAATTTAACAATGTATCGGAAGACGCTTATAAGGTTGAGGATGTTCCCATTTACTTTAAAAGATAAAGCACAAAAGTCGGTTACACTCCTTGCCTCCCGTTCAATCACCACATGGGATAACTTAGCTCAAAATTTTTAGCTAAGTTCTTCCCACCAATAATCGGCAAAACTACGAACGACATTCATACTTTCGCACAACTTGAGTCAGAATCGTTATATGAGGCGTGGGAAAGGTTTAAGGAAATGCTCCGTAAGTGCCCTCATCATGGAATCCCGCAGTGGATGCAATTAGGGATATTTTGTGATGGTTTGCACGCATCCACGAGGTCTAGTATTGATGTAGCAGCGGGAGGAGTGATTATGTCCAAAAATTTTGATGAGGCGTATCAATTGTTAGAAACAATGGCCACCAACAACTATCAGTGGCCCATGACGAGGACCAACTATCCAAAAGCATCAGGAAAATATGAAGTGGACGCGCTAACAACATTAACAGCACAAGTGACTGCAATAGCTAAGCATATAGAAATATGGCGTCCACAAGCCATACAGCAGGTAGCGATGGTTTGTGAGTTGTGTGCTGGGGGTCATGCTATGGATCAATGTGCCATAAATTCGAGAATCAACGCGATTAAAGGGAAATTATAATCGCTTTCAACTCAACCGTATCCGACTCAAAATGCTTATAATCCAGTTGGAAGAATCATCCGGGGTTCTCATGGAGTAACAATCAAGCTGTAGCTCAACCACCTAGACAACAACACACCTCCGGATTCCAAAATCAACCTCAACAACCAGAGAGGGTATCAAGTTGGGAAGCAGCCTTGGAAAAATTCATTAGAGCCTCGACAAAAAAGAACGAGGAACAAGATAAGAAATTGAATCAATTAGATCTCGACTTTGCAAAGCCATGGGGCATCGTTAAGAATCTGGAAAATCAATTGGGGCAAATAGCACATGCATTGAATACCCGTCCCACTAGAACGCCTCCCGAAAGTGATAATCTGAAAATAAATTCGAGGCAGAAATGAGCACCGCAAGCGATAATCTTCACGAAGTGGGAAGGAGTTGCAAGCGAGTTAAGGATAAGGAAAAGGGGATAACGCAACAATCGAAATAGAAGAAGTTGTGAAAACCGGGAAAGATAAAGAGGAAATAGGAGAGGAAAATGCATCGGGGTCATCTACAACAATGACACCCATACCATATCCGCAGAGATTTCAGAAATCCAAGTTAGATAAGCAGTTTTTAAGATTTTTGGATAATTTTAAAAAAATTGCATATCAACATCACATTCGTCGAAGCTTTAGAACAAATGCCGAGTTACGCTAAGTTCATGAAGGATGTGCTATCAAAGAAAAGGAAACTGGGGGATTTTGAAACAGTGGCGCTAACCGAAGAATGTAGCGCAATTATTCAGAACAAGTTACCTCCTAAGTTGAAAGATCCAGGTAGCTTTACTATTCCGTGCGACATTGGTAATCAGTTTTCGGGGAAAGCACTGTGTGATTTGGGGGCCAGTATTAATTTGATGCCATTATCAGTCTACCGTCAGTTCGGGCTCCAAGCACCAAAATCGACAAATATCAGTTTACTGTTGGCAGACCGATCAGTTACATATCCACGAGGTATCATTGAAGACGTATTAGTAAGGGTGGATAAATTCATCTTTCCAGCAGACTTCGTTATCTTGGATTGTGAAGCGGATCTGAACTTCCCATCATTCTCGGACGACCATTCTTAGCAATTCAGAGAACGTTAATCGGCGTGCAAAAAGGAGAATTGACGATGAGAGTTGACGATCAATGTGTCACTTTTAATGTGTTTAAAGCAATGTCTTATCCAGAAGGAAAAGGTGAGTATTTGCGGGTGGATTTAATGGAGGAGATAGTTAATCACAAGATTTGCGGTAATTACTTAGAGGATCCGATAGAATCCATGTTGGTTAGAAACAGAACAACGATAGTCTTTGAGTGCGATAATGATAGGCGTGTCAAATGGCTAGACACACCATCATTCTACTGGAAAAGTAATCAACCATTCGACACCCTCGATAGGCCCAAACGGAAGGTAAAAAGTGCAAACCCTCGATAGAAGAACCACCGTGTTGGAATTAAAGCCACTCCCTCTCATCTTGAATATGCTTATCTAGGGAAAGATTCGACTCTACCAGCTTATTGTTTGGACAACGTTAATCGACACCCAAAAAAGAAAAATTGCTACGAGTTCTGCGAGTTCAAAAGCAAATGATTGGGTGGACTATAAGCGGACATTCGAGGTATTAGCCCATCTTTCAGTATGCATAAGATTTTAATGGAAGAGGGATCAAAACCAACCATTGAGATGCAAAGAAGGTTAAATCCCATTATGAAAGATGTGGTGAAGAAGGAAATTATAAAATGGTTGGATCTTGGGGTATTATCTACCCAATCTCGAAGACGGTTCATGGGTAAGTCACATCAGTGTGTGTACCAAAAAGGGGGCATGATCGTGGTAAAAAGCGTTTGAGCTCATCCCGACTAGAATCATTATTCTGCCGGAGAGTATGTATGGATTACCGCAAAGTTGAATAAAGCCACACGCAATGATCATTTTGCCTTGCCGTTCATTGATCAGATGTTGGACAGGTTAGCGGGACATCAATTCTCTCTGTCTGCATTAGATGGATATTCAGGTACAATCAAATTGCCATAAGCGTAGGAAGATCAAGAAAAGACCACGTTCACATGTCCATACACAGTGACGCTTTGCATTCCGGCGTATGTCCTTTGGTTTATGTAATGCTGTGACAACCTTTCAACGTCGTATGATGGCAATCTTCTCGATATGGTCGAACGAATTTAGAGGTGTTAATGGATGAATTACGGTTCAATGCCTACGAAAACGCTAAGCTCTACAAGGAGAAAAGTCAAAGCTTGGCACGATAAAAAAATTCTCAATAGAACATTTGCACCGGCCACCAAGTACTATCTGCTTCAACTCACGCTTGCGTCTATTTCCGGGAAAATTGAAATCCAGGTGGTCCGGGCCATTTGTAGTTATATCTGTCACTCCACACGGAAACATTGAGGTTGAGGAACCGAACTCAAAGCGTACATTCAAGGTCAATGGTCAACGTCTGAAACATTATTGGAGTGGACCAATCGAACGTCAAGCTACGGTCCAGTACCTCTCTAACTCAGTGGACAAATGAACAACACCGAAAAGTCGGGCTGACGACTGTAAACCAAGCGCTTCTTGGGAGGCAACCCATTACGTTCTATAATTTTTTCTCGTTATTTGATTTTATTTTATTTTTTTGATTTAAAATTCTCTTATTTTTACTTTTATCTTTTAGTAGTGAAGAATACGAGTTTACTAAACTAACTCTTAAACTTGTCCATGTATGCACGTTACACAGATGAAGTCCAGTATTGCCGCCCCCATCACTAAGTTCCAGCGCCAAGCGCTAGGCACCAGAAACTGACAACAAAGCCCAGTACCCGTGGCGCTTCCGCTTCAATCACAGCGCCTTCTGCGGCTTAGACCATCCTCGATTATTCGCCATACAAGGATGCCCGGCGCTCCATGCAGTTAAAACCAGCACCGGCTGCCGAGGTCAGTTAAACCTTGATACTTTAAAACCTCGACTGCCCCCTTCTAGCCCAACTTCCTTCCCCACGCAAGACATCAAAGTCGGGTCACGCCTCTCTCCCTCTCCATATCACAAGGTCATTGAACTTTGGATAATTTTCTTCCACCCATCTACCACGCGTCAATTACTTCGTTCCACATTGGTCGTCTGCGTCTTGTGTGCCGAATTCTACTCCTCCAAATTCTTTAAAGGTAGCAAAGGTATAATTTGATGTGTATTTCAACTATTATGAATTAAGATGTTCTTCATTCATTATTCTTTTCATCCGGAAATCCAATAGAGCACATTGATAACGCATTCATTGTTTGACGTCTCCTACACTTTGAGATTCGTGGCATGCTAAATGCATGGCATGAATAGACAGGAATTAGTAATGGTTGTGAACAAGTTCTCGATTCTTTGCCTAGGTGTTTGACAAATTGTCGACTCCATAATCATGTGCAACTTAAATACTTGCCATTTCATGCCTCACCCCACCTGCGTACTCACACTACCCAAGATTTTATATGAGTTTCTAAAATCTTGCTATGCACATTTATCCAACCGTGAATTCTTTTAAAGCTAAAATATGAGTATGTTTTTATTTGCAGAATTCTCTACATGGCGTCCAAACGTCATCGAGGCACAGGGTCAGGGGCCTCTTCAACTTCACCTCCAAAATTTGACAGCAGGCGTTTTGTTAGTGTCGCGGCTCAAGAACGCTACAGCCGCATGGCCACTCGCTCACTAGTCCCCGAACGTGGTCTCCGTCCCGATCAAACTAAGGATGGAGAAATAGCGATGATGATTCTTTGAACGAAAACTGGTTCTCCTCACCAAAACGACTGACATAGCGATTGGTTGCGATTAGTCAAAGAATTCTATGCCAACTTGCCCGAGCATGACCATTATGGGGTATTTGTCAGAGGTAAAACCGTGGAATTCGGCGAGGAGGATATCAATGGGTGCTATCAACTACCCTTAGAGGGCCTTCATGATGAATATGCTCGCCTAGTGAGTGATGGGCCGGACTATGAAAGGATTATTCGGGAGCTGTGTCAACCGGGCTCTACTTGGTCCATGCATGAGCGTGGCAGCATGACTTTCCCATTGTCTCACCTCAGTCTATATGGAAAGGCATGGTATGCCTTCATATCGCTTAAATTGATGCCCCTGCATATATGTGAGTCACGTCACCAAAGAAAGGGTTAACGCTTATTATACTCCATCATACAAGGCCTAAGAATTGATGTCGGCCATCTTATTCAAAGAATCTATGCTCTGCGCATCTCGGCATGGACCACGGGAGGGTTACCACATCCGCCAACGATCCTGCGGCTTATGTGCTAAGTTTGGGGTCAAATGGAAATCGACGACGGTGATTCAAACTCCTATGCCCGTGTTGGACCACAACTTGATCCGTCGTTATAAAGTGTGGTCGGTGGTATGCTAATCACCCTAGGGAATGGGTTTCATTATCCCCCAATTACGTCTACACAAGCCCCACCACCTCGGGCTCCACCTACTTACTACCCCTCGGCAATGACTCATCGAGGTGTGGTCCCCGAAAACATCCCAATGGGAGATGAGCAATTGGTTTTACAACATTGAGTCCCGTAATGTGCGCTTATCGAACGTCAAGACGTGATTTTCGTGTTTTAGTTAACCAATTTGTTGCATGTGCAATGACCATCCAAACCCATCCAGGCGTTCAACTTAGCCATTTCCCTCGGCTCCCGATTACGCCAAAGATTTCCCCTTCCGATCAAGAGATGAAGCGAGGACAATGATGCTCCCCGGAAGAATAAGTTAAATCGGGGAAGTCCTCTGCTTTTATTTTGACTTATTTTTCGCATGAGGACATTGCTCTAGCTTAGTTTGGGGGTGGTTACATTTTATTTTTAACAGTTGTAGTTTGTTATTAGTTTGTGGATTGATTATTAGTAAAGTTGCATTTAGGATTGCATGTTAATTCCAGCTTTTGATAGTGCGATATCTGGGGGCCATGATGAAAGTAGAATTGCATGAACAAGTCTAGTAAGGATTGTTGATTCAAAGATATGATTTTCGTGACTTGAATTGGATCTTTATCTGTTTGACATTGATATTATAGGAAGGTACTTTGAAATAAAACGACCATGTTGGCTATGATAGTTTAAATGGTTAGATAATAGAGTTCTAAAGGAGAATTGCTAGTGATATGGAAGAACAATTTGAATAACTAGAGGAGACTGAATTCATGCATAAACTCGAGTTTGGGGGAAAACATTTGGAATAAAGGGTGACTAGTCTTGTTTTGGGGCTGTGTTACTTGAGCAAATGCGCCAAGGGGTATCTTAAAACCTAACGCCTAAGGTCTTATATGGTCCGGGAGTCGTTGGTTAAAAGCTTCGCTAAGGGTAACAATCATTAGCCTAATGGGATGAGACGTTGCACGATCATTTATGTAGAGCTAAAAAAAAAAGTATTCCATTTTGACTTTTGAATTGGGGTAAGTGTTTGAGTTCGGTTAAAACAAGTATATTTGATGAGTTCTCAAGTTCACATTGTATGATGCTTACTAAGAAAGTTATTATCTTTCATATTTTTGTCTTTCATGGGTTAGCATGGTCGTGTGGACACACACGCACAATATCGATAATAATGATTTAGATTCGTAGATTGTTGGGATATTGTTGATCTGTTTTTGCATGATGAATTAACATGTTTACGTGATTTTCTGAGGCATATGGATCTACGTGAGCTCTTGAATTGCTGGAATTACGAACATATAAATATAAATAGTTGCATGTGCATGATGTTTAGTTTTGTTTTGTGATCTTATGTTTTGTCGCATGAGGACACGCAACGATTTATGTTTGGGGGTATTTGATGAATGGGTAGTATACCCATAAATTGGATATATTTAGACTTAAATTATTGCATTCTTAAGTTATTTAGTAGCATTTTTATTGTGTTTATATCTTGTTTTGCGATTTGGAAGTTTGGAGGGGCAAAGCATTTGCCAAGGATGTTTTCATTAATCAAGAACGAAAGTTGGGGGCTCAAGACGATCGACACCGCCCTAGTCTCAACCATAAACGATGCCGACTGTGGATCAAAGGATGTTGCTTTTAGGACTCCACCGCACCTTATGAGAAATCAAAGTTTTTGGGTTCCGGGGAGTATGGTCGAAGGTCAAAACTTAAAGGAATTGACTAAGGGCACCACTCAGAGTGGAGCCATGCGCTTAATTTGACTCAACACGGAAACTTACCAGTCCGCATATAGTAAGGATCGACAGATCGAGAGCTCTTTCTTGATTCTATGGGTGGTGGTGCATGGCCGTTTTAGTTGGTGGAGCGATTTGTCCGGTTAATTCTGCTAATCTAACGAGACCTCACCGCTAATAGCTATGTGGAGGTATACCTCACCACCAAATTTTCTTAGAGGGACTATGGCCTTTAGGCCACTTCAAGTTTGAGGCAATAACAGTCCTGTGATGCCCTTAGATGTTCTGGGTCAAGACGCTGCCACAATCGATGTATTCAACGAAGTCTATAACCTCGGCCGACAGTGCCCGTAATCTTTGAAATTTCATCGTGATGGGGATAGATCATTGCAATTGTTGGTCTTCAACGAGGAATTTTAGTAAGCGCGAAGTCATCACCACGCTGACTACGCCCCCCCCGCCTTTGTACACACCGCCTGCCGCCCCCCACCGATTGAATGGTCCGGTGAAGTGTTCGATTATGGCGACGCATGGCGGTTCACGCCACGCGACGCCGAAAGAAGTCCACCGAACCTTATCATTTAGAGGAAGGAGAAGTCGTAATAAGGTTTCCGTAGGTGAACTCGCGCGAAGGATCATTGTCGAAACTCGATATAGCAGAACGACCCGCCAACACGCTATAACACCGGTGAGGGACGAGGGTGCGCAAGCCCCCAAGTTGCAAAACCCATGGTCGGGACCACCTTGGGTGGATCTCGTCCAACAACGACTTCTGCCGCTGAATGCGCCAAGGAAATCAAATCAATCGCACGCTGCCCCCCTGCTTATGCGCATGCGGAAGCGCTTTTCTAAAACACAAACGACTTCGACAACGGATATCTCGGCTCGATCGATGAAGAACGAGCGAAATGCGATACTTGGTGTGAATTGCGTAATCCCGTGAACCATCGAAGTCTTTGAACGCAAGTTGCGCCTGCCATTAGGCCGAGGGCACGCCCGCTCAAGGCCACAAGATCGCTCGCCGCCTCTTAACTCCATCACTTCCCTTTATGAGTTGAGGCGAGGGGCGGATAATGGCCTCCCGTGTCTCACCGCCGCGGCTGGCCCAAATGCGAGTCCTCATGGCGGACGCCACGACAAGTGGTGGTTGTAAAAGCCCTCTTCTCATGTCGTGCGGACCTCGCCAAAGAAAAAGCTCATGACCTCGCTATACCGCCCTCGACGCAGCGCCCCGATCACATGACCCCTGTGTCAAAGTGACTACCCACTGAGTTTAAGCATATCAATAAGCGGAGAAAAGAAACTTACAAGGATTCCCTAGTAACATGAAATAACCGAATAGCCTGGCTTGAAAATCGGGCACCCCTGCCGTCCAATTGAGTCTGGAGAAGCGCCCTCACGGCGGATCGCCCAAGTCCCCCGGAAGGGGGCGCCAGAGAGGTGAGAGCCCCTGCCGTGTTCGGACCTCGTCGCCGCACCACGAGGCGCCGCTTCACGAAGCCGGGTTGTTTGGGAATGCAGCCCCAATCCAAGCAGAATTCCCCAAAGGCTAAATATCAAGCGAGAGACCGATAAAGAAACAAGTACCGCGAGGGAAAGATGAAAAGGACTTTGAAAAGAGAGTCAAAGAGTGCTTGAAATTGTCGGAGGGAAGCGGATGGGGCTGCTGCGATGCACCCCTGGCCGGATGTGGAACGGATGAGCCGGCCCACGATCGACTTTGGTGTGGACTCGGCGGATTGCGCGGCGCCAAAGCCCGGCCGTTGATATGCCCGTGGAGACGCCGCCACCGATCGATCGTGGTTGGCAAAGACGCGCGCTTCACGGCGCAGCTTTCGATCTCGCGCGTTCGCACTGGCCTCATGGGTATTCTATTCTACCCGCCTCAAACACGGACCAAGGAGTCTCATGTGCGCGAAGTCAACGGCGAGTAAACCCGTAAGGCGAAGGAAGCCGATTGGGGGATCCCCGAGGGTGCACCGCCGACCGACCTTGATCTTCCGAGAAGGGTTCGAGGTGAGCACGCTGCTCGGACCCGGAAGATGGTGAACTATGCCTCGAAGCGGGCGGCCAGAGGAAACTTCGTGGAGGCCCGCAGCGACATCGACGCGGCAAATCGCTCGTCTGACTTGGGTATAGGGCGAAAGACTAATCGAACTGCCTAGTAGCCGGTTCCTCCGGTTTCTCAGATAGCCGGAGCCCGGTGTAGTTCTATCGTAAAGCCAATGATTAGAGGCATCGGGCGCAACGCCTCGACCTATTCTCAAACTTTAAATGGGTAGACGGCGGTCGCTTTGTTGAGCCGCCACCATGGAATCGAGAGCTCCAAGGGGGCCATTTTTGGTAAGCAGAATCATGCGATGCGGATGAACCGGAAGTCGGGTTACGGCGCTCAATCACAGGCTAACCTAGAACCCACAAAGGGTGTTGGTCGATTAAGACAAAGCAGGATTGGGTCATGGAAGTCGAAATCCGCTAAGGAGTGTGTAACAACTCACCCGCCAATCAATTCAGCCCCGAAAATGGATGGCGCTTAAGCGCCGACCTATATTCCTCCGCCGTCGGGTGCAAGTGCCAGCCCCCGATGAGTAGGAGGGCGCCGGTCACGCCGCAAAACTCATGCGAGCTCCAAGCGAGCGACCGCTTGCATGCGATCTTGGTGGTAGTAAAGAAATATTCAAATGAGAACTTTGAAGGTCAAGAGGGGAAAGGTTCCATGAACGGCACTTGCACATGGGTTAGTCGATCCTAAGAGACGGGAAGCCTGCGATAATAAGCTTGCATGAAGCTTCAAAGGAATCGTTAAAATTCTAACCGGACGCATACCGACGAAACGTTAGGGGAGTCCGGAGACGCTTACGGGGCCCCGAAAGAGTTATCTTTTTCTGCTTAACACCCGCCCACTCGAAACGGCCACCGGAGAGGTAGGGTCCAGCGGGCCGAAGAGAGCACCGCACGACGTCGCAGGTGTCCGGCAGCCTTTGCCCCTTTTGAAAATCCGGAGGACCGAAAGTGCCTCCCACGCCTTGGTCAGATTTCATAACCGCATCAGTTCCAAGGTGAACAAATTCCGTCGATGGAACAATGTAGGCAAGGGAAGTCGGCAAAATGGATCCGTAATCTCGAAAAAGGATTGGCTCGAGGGTCGGGCACGGGGTCCCAGGCCCTCAACTCGCTTACCGCTTGGTGGATCGCTTTAGCCGCTCACGCGCGAGAGAGCGGGTCGCCGCGTTTACCGGGGATTTGACTCGAACGGCTTTCTTCGGGGTTTTCCCCAAGGCCGAATAATGACTCAGAATCGGTACGACACAAGGGGAATCCGACGCTTAATTAAAACAAAGTATCATGATGGTCTCGCGATGCTAACGCAATGTGATTTCGCCAAAGGCTCAATGTCAAAGTGAAGAAATTCAACCAAGCGCGGTAAACGGCGGAGTAACTATGACTTTCTTATAGCCCAAATGCCTCGCATCTATCTAATTAGTGACGCGCATGAATGGATTAACGAGATTCCCACCGTCCCCTCGCTTACTATCCAACAAAACCACAACCAAGGAACGGCTTGGCAAATCAATGGGAAAGAAGACCCCGCTGAGCTTGACTTAGTCCGACTTTGTGAAATGACTTGAGAGGTGTAGATAAGTGGGAGCCGAAACGCATGCGAAAGTGAAATACCACTACTTTTAACGTTATTTTACTTATTCCGCGAATCTAAGCGGGCACCGCCTCTTTTTAGACCAAAGGCTCGCTTATGGGCCGATCCGGCCAAGACATTGTCGTGGGGGAGTTTGGTCAAGCGCACATCCGTTAAAAAAGATAACGCAGTGTCCTAAGATGAGCTCAACGAGAACAGAAATCTCGTGGGAATGTATGGGTAAAAGCTCGCTTGATTCTCGATTTCCAAAGACGAATACGAACCGTGAAAGCGCGGCCTAACGATCCTTTAGACCTTCGAATTTGAAGCTAGAGGTGTCGTAAAAGTTACCACAGTGATAATCGGCTTGTGGCAAATAAGCAAGCCATCCATAGCGACGCTGCTTTTTTGATCCTTCGATGTCGGCTTTCCTATCATCATCAGAAGCGAATTCACCAAGTGTTGGATTGTTCACCCACCAATAGGAACGTGAGCTGGGTTTAGACCGTCGTGAGACAAAGTTAGTTTTACCTTTACCGATGACAAAGGTCGCAATAGTAATTCAACCTAGTACGAGAGAACCGCTGATTCGCATAATCGGTCATCGCGCTTGGTTGAAAAGCCGCGGCGCCGGTTACCGTATACCGGATTACGACCGAACGCCTAAGTCGTAATCCGCCAGAAGCGACGACGCGCGCCGCCGCCTGCTTGTCGATTAGCAGAGAGGGGGGCTTTACGCCCCCCCAAAGGCACGCGTCGTCGGGTTGCCTGCGGCGGACGAGCCGCACGGGTCGCCATGAAGTACAATTCCCACCGAGCGGCGGGTAGAATCCTTTGCAGACGACTTAAATACGCGACGGGGTATTGTAAGAGGCAGAGTGGCCTTGCTGCCACGATCCTCTGAGATTCAGCCCCACCGCGCCATTCCGATTCGCCCCTCCCCCTCCATTCCTCAAAACAACAACTCATCTCCTTTTGCCCGAATCGCCGCCGAGGTTCACCGATACTAATGCCCGAGTGAAAGTGACAAAGTCGCCGAATCGATTAGCCGCCAAGGGGGTTGATGGCGCCTAAGCAAAGCAAAGGACTTGACGACCCAAGTAAAGTAATGCCATGCCGCTATGCAAGCAATGAGTTGTTTGCACCAATTAAAGTTTCATAATGCCTTGATTGGCCCGCGCATCGCCCAGAGGCAGGCAAACTCCAGAGGGCTCCAAAGGCGAATACCACAGAGGGCGCCATAGCCTCAACGCAGTAGTTACGCCTGCAAGAAGGTTCCCGTAGGTACGCCAGCAACATACTTCTGGTGGCAACAGACGCCTCAACAATACCCCAAGTGTATGCACCCCTCTCCTGCCTTGTTGACCGACCTACCTAATTCTAATGAGAGGATATAAATCTAAGTTGAGGTTAACAAGAGCAGTAGGCGCTCCAAGACAAGAGTGTGCCTACCCATAAGGTGGAAATGCTGCGTTTATACGACGCGCATGGCCCATCACGCCCAACAGGTAAAAGGGGTGCATGGCGTGCATGAAAATCTAGAAAGGTACCATCGCGTGAGCTAAACCCCATCATGTTGAGCAACCAAAATCCAACGCAAGGAGATAAATCTTTGTCAAGGTTAACACTTAATTTTTTATTTCATGTGTGAGGCGAAGAGGTCCACTACCCATAAGACGCCGTGGCAGGGCCCAACACGCCTAAAGGCAAAGACCACGCATTAACGCACAAACAGCAACGCAGCTCGCCTCCCATCGCTGAGTTGAATTGCTTGCTTCTCGCCGTGACGCCAAGACATCAGAAAAGCATCGGCTAAAGATCAAGCCGCCATCGTGGTTGCCTCGATCCTTTCTTCCCATCCACGCACCAACGCAAAACTTGGAAAGCCGCTTGGGTCAATTTCGTGGACTTTCATGATAATCAATGACACTTCGACACATTTTTATATATATATATATATATAAACCAGAACGACATGATATATCGATCCTTACCGCTTATCATTTTTTATGATTTGTCGCTATATATATATATATATATATAAGTAGTAAACGACCGATGTAAGTCTCAGGTCATCGAACAAAGTTCGATACAATAGCTCATATAGATATTCAAAAGCAATAAACGCCTCGTGATGTAAAATTCAAAGCATATCATCAGAGTTCGACAACAGCTCATATATATATATATATATATATATACAAAAGAAAATTAAAGCCACAGCATCAAGTTCGGGACACACTCACGCCTTTCAATGTGAAAATGGTGTGTGCAAAGATGAAGAGAAAGACTTAAAGTGTGTAAGAAAGCTTATGTCGGACCGCCAAAGAAGACTTCTATGCAAATGGATGAACACTGATACGATCAATATAAGCTCACAAGTGTTTAAAATGAGAAAGCACTTTTAGGTGTGTGTAGAGCAAATTGGACAGGCTTCCTCGCCGCTTTTCTTGAATATGGGCCACCAAGCCTCTATTTTCAGATTTTACTCATGGCTTCCTCGGGTCGACTTGCCATGGTCCGTCTCATAAGAAATATGATGTCTTTAGAATCACTGAGCCTCCGATTGAGGTGTATAAGACCTTTTACGGAGTGCTGTTGTTGAGAGCTACGCCATGACATGGGATTAGAGGTTGTCAGAAGTCAGGAAGATGAGACCATGCCCTTGGTCTTCAATCTTCAAATTCTGGTGGAGTTTAAACTTCCGGTGGTATTTTCGGGATTGAGTTGAACTGTCCTCCAGGGTTATCTCTGAAAGACGATTTTACCCTCCTGCAATGTTAGTAACAGGTATGCAGAAAATTTTGAGTGTCTACAGATGCCCCTCTTTGTCATATTAATGCAATGCAATGGCATGGATAGGATCAAGAATACTAGACACTTGAAATGTAACAAGATGATCATGATGCCATGTATAACAACATGATGCAAATGTATGTGGTTTTGTTGGATTATTTCCCAACATGGTGGGATGATTGCCGGCTCCCCTTGAATTCTACTGGCGTTGACAGTTATTACTGACAACCCTGATGAACTATCTTGGATGTTCAATCAAAAGATCTCAAGAGCTTCCAGGATGTTGACATTAGGGTTATTACCAAAGTCCTTAATCCTTGATACAGACTTCACATTGAAGATGCCTATCTTATGTATAAGAGATTTTGTGGGGATAGAGCTTTGTCTGTTTGAGGATGTGTATAACATATTCCATCATCGGTCCTCCCCGATGAGGATGTTCTTCCCTGGTTTGTACCGCCAAATCTTTCCACTGCTTTGTTGGAGTTACTACCAACAGTCGGTGTTGTCAGGGTTGCCTGACCTTCATTGACACGTGCATCAACGGATGGATCCCTATTGAGGATAATGTCAAGGCTACTTGACCTTCGTTGACATGTGCATCAACGGATGGATTGTATGAAAACCCGTTGGGGAAAAGATTTTAGGGTTACGACCCTACATTGATGGCAACGGACCTTCGTGAGGTATTGCCGAATGTTGTTTGCAATAGCTGAGATCATTGGTATAGTGTACCCTGTGTTTGGGAGAATACCATTGAATGATATGTAAAGCCACAACTTGACCCGTGAAAACCAGGATTTTAGGCTATTCTGCTTAATTGCGTAGCGTTTTTATTCCTAATTTGGCCTTTTCAACTTGTAAAGACTCCTTTGCAACTCAAAATGGACCGAGCCAGAGGGGTGGGCCCCACCCAAGGGAGCTGCAGGTACACCTGCGGCCAGTCGTGGGTAGATTTAAGCTGCCTGTTACTTTTATAAGTCATTTTCATATTGCACCACGAAGGAGATCCGAGAGCTCTTCTTCATATTTGCCGAGTTCAGGAGTTTTTCTGCAAATTCTGTCACCGCATAAGTGTTCTACACTGTCCTGGTAACGTATGCATGTCTTCTTTTCCAGTTTTTATCCGTTGAAAAATGACTTATGATATGAAATGCATCTAAACACATAGTAGTGAATATGCATGCTCATATGATGTAATAAAAAATATTCAATATAGACACTCAAAATTTTCTTGCGCTTTACTTACATATTGCGGGAGGGTAGATTTGTCTTTCAAAGATAACCACGAAGACAAATGACATCCATTCCTGGATACTACCTAAGTTCGGTTCCAACCGGAACAAAAACCGGAACATCGATTCATAACCGAACACAAACTGGGAACATCAGTTCCTACCCAGAACACAAATTGGGAGTGTCATTTCCAATCTCGGAGATAACCCCGAGGTATGCAGATCAAAAGACCGACAACAACACTGGAGAGGACAATTCTGTCTCGGCGATAACACCGTGACATTAAGTTCCAGTCCCACAACAAACACTGGGAGTATCGACTCCATCCTTGGTGATAGCCCCAAGGGATACTTTTGCAGTTCCGGTGATAACTCCGGAAATGTTTGTTTCAAATACATGCGATCAGCTTCAAGCTCATACCTCCTGCCGAGGAACTCATATCTCAGACCTGGAGCTAACAATGGGCAGACAGGCACACCCATAGATGACAGTGAGGCATACAAACAAGCAGACCAATCTCAGATGTAACCCTGAGCAACGTCTGCTTTCCGCTCAAATCGGCGATAACCTTGGTGAGGAGTCAAACCGTCGTCTTACCGCCTCAACGTTTTCTCTCACAAGATGATATCGCGGAATACCAACAAGTAGTCCAATCTCAGATGTAACCCTGAGCAACGTCTACTTTCAACTCAAACCGGCGATAACCCCGGCGAAGAGTCAAACATCATCTTTCCCCTTCAACACCTGCGCGTCATCTCAACACTTCATACATACATACATAAAACAATGTCCCATAAGAACCGAGGAGTAACAATCCCGAGTGACTATTACGCGTGGCAGTACTTTGGATAGAATTTGAAGCTTGAAGACCATGGGCATGGACCCCTCTTCCTGACTTTGTACAACCTCTAATCCATGTCATTGCGTAACTCTCAACACAAGCGGTCCGAAGAAGGTTAGATATACCTCATTCGGATGCTTGGATTGAAGTTCTGCAAGTTCGAGCAGACATTACAGTGCATAAGTGCACGTATTTTGAGATGATGGGACCCACGAGGCTCGGAGCCGCAGGTGTACCTGCGGCCATCAGTCTATAAATATTAGCCTTGAGGTCAGCCAGTTGAGGGAGAGGAGGAGAGGAAAAGGCGAGGAAGCCCTGTCCATTTTACTCTGTATACATATCTTTTAAGTGTTTCCTCATCGTTAAACACTTGTTAGCTCACATATAGCTATCTTTTATCCGGTGGGAGCTGAGTGTTTATCCATTTAAAGTCATAGAAGTCTATATCATGTTTCTACCGTAAGCCTTTTTCACATTTTATAAAGCCTTCTTCGATATTAGCACACACTTTATATGCACATCGAGAGTCGTGTTATGTGGTTTGCCTTGCGGGACTATCCGTGGTTTTCATTTCTGCCTCAGATATATATACTTATATATGTATATATATTTCATATATGGACTAACATTATCGAGTTATGCCTCGATTGAGCCTGATTGATTCTGGAGAGTTTATTGCTTATATATATATATACACTTATATATATAATTGTTGTCAAACATATCCTGATGAGCCTAGATTTTATATTCTATGTTATTTATTATATATATATATATATATATATATATATATATATATATATATATATATATATATATATATATATATATATATATATATATATATATATACTTATATATATATTATTATTTATATATATCTTGCTTTTATATATATATATATATATATATATATATATATATATATAATTGTTGTTTGGACATATCCGATGAGCCCGATTCACATCCGGTCGTTTATCGCTTTATATATATATATCTATCCATATATATATATATATTTACATTTCTGTCAGGCCTGGAGTTTACTTCGTGGCCTTTTACAGCTTTATTTACATTTCATCCTGCTTGGAGTTTACTTCGTAGCAATTGATCGCTTTTACAACTTATTAACATTTCGTCCTGCCTGGAGTTTACTTCGTGGCAGTTGATCACTTTTACAACTTTATTTATATTTCGTCCTACCTGGAGTTTACTTCATGGTAGTTGATCGCTTTTATAGCTTTATTTACATTTAGTCCCACCTGGAGTTTACTTCGTGGTGGTTGATCATGTCCATATATATATATATATATATATATATATTTACCGCTTTTATATATTTACATTTCTGATCCCCCATGGAGTTGCTTCGTGGTGGTTGATCATGTCTGTATATATATATATATATATATATATATATTTACAACTTGTATATATATGATGATTGGGTTATATACCCATGAATCAGATACTTTTGGGCTTAAATTATTGTATTCTTAAGGTTTTTAGATTCATTTTTACCGTGTTAATGTGTTGCTATGCAGATTCGGGAGCTGTAGGAACAGATTGGGAATTTAAGTTTAAAAAGGACAAAATGGTAACATTCGCACCCAATGTGGGCTATCAACCTAATACTAATCCCAAACACGGGTATCTTTGGTAGATTTTGGTTGACCATGCTTGTAGCGTTTGATCGACGCCGACTTGCATTAAAGACTTTAAAGAGGTGGTTATGTGATAAAATTGAGTTGGAATTGGATTGTGGTTGGACAAGTGAAGTATATAAGGATTATTTCTATTGAAATAGGGGACGAATCTAGACAATTGGGGGCTGATCAAGGAGCAAGAGGAGAATTTGAAGATTTTCACTTGGAGTTCTTCTTCTTCTTCTTTATTTCTTTCAATTTGTGTAATTCATTAAGGATGATTTTTCAAAGATTGTTGGTTTTAATTTTTGCTATGCACTAATTTCTTTAATTAAGATTCCAATTGAACCTTTTATGGCTATGAATTAATTATTTGATTTATTCTAATTATTTATGTTGAAGTGAATTGTTCATCTTGCCTTGCATTTATTGGTTAATTATTTGGCTAATAATTACCTTGTTACTCTAGAAGGAATTGAAAGAGGAATTCTAGGGTTAGAACTTGGCATGGTGACATGTGACTTAGTTATTTGCAAAGTGAATAATTAGGTTTGTGAATTGAATGGAAATATCTGTTCACCGCATGTAACACATAAGGAATTGGGATTGAAAAGATTTTAATTCAATTGTTTTGCATAGGAATATAGCAAGATTAATCTGGATTAAATAGAAGGCAATTGATCACTTGGAAAAGGACTTTTGGCATCTGAGAATTCCTGTTAACAATTCAGTAGACATAATAATTAGGATAATTGATTTATAGTTCATAATTGGGGATATTGGAGTCTTAATCCTTATTTATTTGAATTCAATCAAATCATAGTTTTGTTTATTTGCTTTCTTTTAGATTAATTTCTTTTAATTGTTTAATTAATTTTTTTTAATTCGAAAAATCACAATTTATGGTTGTTTAAATAAAATTGAATTGATATAGTGCTAGTAGTTGGAATTTATTAATTAGAATTCTCTGTGGGATCGACACTCTATCTTATCACTCTATTACTTGTTGACCGTAGTATATACTTGCACGCTTGCTTTGATTACAAATCAACCAACAATATATAACGCCATCGCTTCCATACAAATTGCAATATCATGTGACCTAGGAATCATGTGATCACATATTCATCTCCATCAATCTATATTCTGGCTCCCATGATGGATATTTTTCAAATTAAGCGACTTGTACATTATTTTATAGTGTTTGAATTTCCTTGGATGGTCATGTCATGTCCATGAGGAGTTCGACATCGTCAGATATTATTTTCTAGAATGCTTCGCATCTCGAAAATAAAAGCAAACAAGCCTAACATTTAATAATAAAATGGAAGTATCAAAGGCCTCAATTACTATTGAACACAGGGTTTGAAAAACCTCTTTTACAAAATATCATTGCTATATCTTGTTTAAAACTGAATTTTTCTATAAATTCAAACCCTATGTATATAGGTGCGAACGAGGTACAACACTACTTCCAAATAAATGCACATTGATCCACACACACACACAAACATTCATATAATAGTTTGTTTGAAAAGTGGAGGTCATCGTGGCAACACGGATGTCGGGGGGTGCCTAACACCTTCCCTCCGCATAATCAAGCTCCCGGACCCAAATGAATCTCGGTTTCACAGACCCGTTTAGCAGTGTCGCATCATTGGGTCAATGTGCAAACCTTTTCGGTTGCGTTGGTGCAACCAGTTAAATACACCAACTGGCGACTCTTAAAGTCAAATCGTCGACATTATACATGTCAGACCTTTTTCACTTATTTTTCATACAAATGTCACATTAACATGAGAACACCAAAGAAAAAGTAACAAAAAGGGACACTCAAAAATCCTAACGTCGACAGGTGGCGACTCTGCTGGGGACTCGAGTAAGAGGGCTTAAGCCGCTATTACAAGGTTTTCAAAATTATTATATGTTTGTGTGTGAATGTTGCATTTACATTTCTGATGAATGTGTACGAATGTATTTTTATTTATCAAGACCGCTAAATATCTATCTCAGGATATTAGTGCTTAGACATGTCATCATTTTGCATAAACGGTGAGACACGCCAGATGTGAATGTATGTTGTGTGGTTCTCCATCGAGGAGGCTATCCTGTCGGTGTTTGATTACTGGACTCGCAGGAAGAATAATTCCAGCGAGGCTCAGGAAAGGCACCACCCAGATTTGCTCCAGTTGAAAGACCGGATTAACTTCCCATCAAGTAAATTGCGATGATCTGGGAACCTTCATGCCAAAAAGCCATGAGAGTAACCCTAAGATAGGTCAACCTCTGATAAACCAAACGCGGAGGAAAGTCTCTTTATACTTTCCATTTTCAATTACTTGTAAAAGCATTTACTTGTAATTTTATTCCATGTTCATCTATATGTAATGGAAAATATGAAGAATATATGTGCATGCATGCATGTTATCAATTAACAACCGATTTTGCAGGACAAAAATTCCTAAAATGGACATGTTATGATAACATTTACATTACCGTAAGACTAAACTACGTACGTCTTTTGTAGGGAAGCAATTGGGACTGTTACCCGCTCAAAATCCAAAAAGGCCCCAGGCCTATAGCCACTCATGTCTTCTTCTGACCAGTCTAATGCTGTTTCCCGAGAAGAATTTGACGGATTGAGTAAATAAATTATAGACTTGGCTGTTCTACTGAAAGAATTGCACCAGTCCACTCAGGGTACGAAGATACCTACACATACAGAATCCTCTACACAAGGAGGAGTTCAAGGTCTGGAACAGACAATTCCCGAACCTCAATTGGATACGACCAACAAAGACCCTGAAAACACCCATCTCAAAGGAGATCCAGACACCGGTGATATCAGGAAGAAGGTCCTTCAAATGGAGGAAACTATTCGTGTTCTCCAAGGGATTGGAACATGGCGAGAGCCATATGCATACCTTTGCATATTTCCCGTGTTCATTATCCGGAGAAATTGAAGACCCCGATTTTGAGAAATATGACGGATTAGGGGATCCTTATACACATTTAAAGGTGTTCATTGAGAACTCGAGATCTTATGCGGAAAATGAAAAGCTCGTAATGTAGCTATTTCGAGAAAAGTCCGATCCGAGAAGCCTGCTCATGGTATACCAGACACACAACTCAAAGATCCATAATTGGGAAGAGTCGGCTCACGCCTTCCTCACTCAATACAATTTTTAATGTCGATGGCTCTCGACCCAGATCAAATCACCAAGGTCAAGAAATAGTCTAATGAGTCATTTATAGAGTACACGCTCGAAGGTGGAGGCGCCATACTCAAGTTATTCCTTCCACGAGAATCGAAATGGTCATGACTTTCATAGATGTACAGAAGCTCCTTTCTATTAAAAAGTTATAGTCATTATTGGCAAACCATTCTCCTCAAATGATCAAGCACGGAGAAATGGGTGAAATTGATTGAAGTCCAAGAAATTCAAGACCTAGCCATTTTAAAGTCATTCTTGAGCACATCCAAATCGGATCTTATAAAACAACCTGAGGGTCCATAAGAAGAAAGAGGAGGATGTTTCCTTGATACTACAAGGACAAAAAGGTAATCAAAGAATGACTATGCTGAGGAGAAACTACTCCCTTTTTCTAGCACAATCTTCAATCCCTCCATTGCCTAAAAGTGGAGAAGTAAAGCGACCTCAAACGTTCACACCCTTAGGGGACTCGCTCGGGAATATTCTTGCTCTTCTGACTGCTCCAAAGAAAATTACACATCTTCTTCCACCAGCCAACCCTAATGGGAGGGGTTTTAATGCTACTCGGAAGTGTGTTTATCATGCCGGAGCACCTGGACATGATACTCAAGATTGTTGGGCCTTGAAACACAAGATTCAAGATCTAATAGCCAACGGTGAGATCGTGGTGACCAAACCAGATCAACCTCATGTGCAAGACAACCCTCTTCCTCAACACAAAGAAGAAGAGGTCAACATGATCAGTTGGAGCTCTGGACAAGGTTCCAATTCTAATGGCGAATCATCCCAACCCATCAAAGACGGTGTTGACAAATGGGATTATGCAAAGTTCCAGTTTACCATGTAACGAAAGATGTAAGCTCTTTGCAAACAAATTAAGCAATTGGCAGAACTGGTGACCCACCAGCATCAAGTCACACGCTAATTAATCAGGCAGGAGCATGCCTATCTCCTTCCTTTTATTATGAATGCTTCCTCACCACCTTCAGAAAGTGAAGCTATAGAGGATAAGGTTGCGAAGAGAGCAAATGCTAAAGCCCGTCGGGATTTTATCAATCAGAGGGAATTCACCTATTTGGGCCAATCTATGGAGGAGATACTGCAGATGTTGATCAACGAAGGAAGAATTAACTTCCTTCTCCCTCCAATCAATCCCCGTTCAGAACTGTTTAATTCTGATGAAGTGTGTTAATATCATGCACATTCTCACGGTCATAACATGTAAGAATGTCAGCACTCGCCATCTCATTCGTAATCTTATTGATAGCGGTGTCCTACAAATAGCGAGATGATTACACCGTAAACTCAAGGGTGAGAATGCATGTCCTACTAAATGGAAGGGATCAATTGGCGATTATATCCAAGTGTGGATGATGAGATCACAAAGTATTTCCCATACAACTAATTCAACTCAAAGGAACCGATAATCCTTTGAAAGTGGTTGCACCAGAGCCAATTTCTTTATTTTTCGCACACAATATCCTCGTTGTCGCCTTACACAAAGTTCCATGGAATTATGGAGAAGTCAAGGATCCACGCCTCATACTATCACATCTGATAAAGGTGGAAAATCCACTTTATCTTCCTCAATTGGTTATTAAACCTACTTGCAAGCAAAGGGGAAGTTGCCCATGGAGAAGATTGAAAATTCCTCCGCACTATGGGCCACAATGAAGCCAAAGTGGTTTTAAGCTTGCATGAGAAGCTCCACACCGCATTTCAATATCGGACTTGGTTTTCTCTTCTGAGGATCATCGGAAGATCTTACTGAAGGTTTTGGAAGAAGCCTACTTGCCAAAATCAGTGGATGTGGAAAAATTTCAACATTTGGTTGATCATATTTTCAACAACAATGTGATATCCTTCACTGATGACGACATACCTCCCAAAGGGACCGGTCATTGCAAGCCTCTGCATATTGCAGTTTTGTCTTCCGGGTACATGCTAGCTGGAGTTTTGATAGATGGAGGCGCATCTCTAAATATTTGTCCTTATGCCACCTTGGTAAAGATGAATATCAATATCAAGCGGATCCAAAGCAGCCATACGGTCATCAAAGATTTTGATGGATCCCGACGAAATTCCGTTGGAAAGATTGAATTGCCAATTGAGATTGGTCCAAATACATTCAATGTATCTTTCCATGTCCTCAAGATAGACTCAAGATACAACCTATTATTGGGGAGGCCATGGATACACATGGCTGGAGCTGTTCCCTCCACCTTACATCAATAACTCAAACACATTATCGTCGTAGCCAATAGTCTAGTCACCGCCAACGCCGAGCTTAATGTCCTGAACAAGGAACTCTACCAATTATCAGCTTCAATTCAGAAGTTGAACCGGCCAGTTTGCATACTCTGGAAGTGAGTAACACACAATACCATTCTATTGGAGCGACACTTCCCATACCCAAGATTTCTGACGAGGTTATGTCGGCCACTCAAGAAATGATGTTATTGGGTCATCAACCTGGATAAGGGCTTGGTAAAGATAAGCAGGGTATTAAGCACCCTATCCAAATGTCCAAATAAATTGGAACAAATTGGGCTAGGATATTCTCGCCAGCCCAAACACAGAATCCTCATAAGCACAAGGTGTTCCTCGCTTTATTTCATGACGGCGATTTTCTATACCTTTACCTCATGAGTCGACGAATCTCCAAAGAAAGGTTCTAGCCCATGTTGTGGCTATATATTGCTTCTCAAACCAAGTACAATCAAAGCAAAAGAGGTGCCGATTCTCGATCCCGAGGCGTAAGAAAAGGAATGTAAACATAAACATGACCTTGCCTTGATGATGGCAGTATACGCATCATTGTTCATGATGAACATACAAACAGATACACCCCTGCATTTATGATTGCCTGGGATGTTATAGTTATCATTCGGAAAAGGAGGACAATGACGATCCTTCCATCATCAGTAGTCCATCAGACTTTGCCTCGATAATTGGAGCAAAGACTCCATGCATTGGTCGACGAGGGTAAATGGGCGAAAATCCTCCGCCTCGCAGATAACTTTAATTGCTTGCTTTCCTTTACAGTACTAGCAATTATTTTATCAAGTACATGCTAACACTTTTGTATGATCGAACAGTTGCATATATTAAGTGAAAGCATCTTTTGTTTCAGGACTCTGAAGTTAGATGTGCCTGTACTTGCGATGAGGTGCCTTCTCCACAAGGGTCAGAATTTTGATGCAAAGTTGACCTCGAACGACTTGATGGACATACAAGAGGACATTGAGACACCTCAAGTGATTAAGGAATGGGTCGCAGACAAACCCAAACCCAATCTTGATCAAACCACTTCTTTCAATATTGGAACCTTAGACAACCCTAAGCTAATCCAAATTGGTTCAGACCTTACCACAAATCAGCGGAATGACATGGTTGCACTATTAACCCAATTCCAGGATGTATTTGCATGGTCTCATGAAGACATGGTGGGTTTGTCCACTGACATTGTTCTTCATCGCCTTCCCATTAAAGAAGGATTCAAGCCAGTTAGGCAAAAGCTCAGGCTATTGAAACCTGAGTGGAGTTTAAAGGTTAAAGAAGAAATTGTGAAACAATTTCAAGATGGCATTATCATGGTGTCTATATATCCGGATTGGATATCCAACATTGTTCCCGTGCCTAAACTAGGGGGAAAGGTGCGAGTCTGCGTGGATTATCGGGATTTGAACAAAGCTTGCCTTAAAGATAGCTTTTCCGTGCCTTTTATCCACATTCTTATTGATAATCATCGCTCAATACTTGCATGTACTCCTTTTGTCGATTGCTTTACGGGTACCATCAAATTATGGTCACGAGGAAGATCATGAGAAAACCGCTTTCATCACGCCTTGGGGAACCTTTTGCTACAGACGGTTGTCATTCGACCTCATCAATGCCGGGGCAACCTATCAGCGAGCTATTATGGCTCTTTTCCACGATTTAATGCATAAAGAGATAGAAATCTACGTGGATGACATCATTATCAAATCCTGAAAGGAGGAAGACCACTTAGACCATCTTAGAAAACTTTTCAACAAAGTCATGACGATAACTTGAAGTTGAATCCCGCCAAGTGTGCCTTTGGTGTTAAGTCAGGCAAGTTGCTAGGTTTCCTAGTCAGCCACAAAGGTATTGAATTGGATCCTACCAAAATCCAGGCCATCAAGGAAATGTCCATTCCTTAGACAGAGAAGGAAATACATGGATTTTTGGGAAGGATTAACTTCATTAGCAGATTCATTTCTCAACTCACAGCAACCTGTGAGCCAATCTTCAAGTTGTTAAAGAAGAACTCCTCCATGAAATGGAATGATGAGTGTCAGAAAGCCTTCCTTATAATCTAAGAACAACTGATTAATGTTTCTATTTTGGTACCTCCCAGGGATGATGTTCCCCTATTCATGTACCTGTCCATAAATGACAATTCCATGGGCTGTATGCTGGGGAAAAATGACAATAGAGGTCAAGAACGAGCTATCTATTACCTCAAAGAAAAGATTCAAAGATCGCGAACACAAGTACACTCGATTGAGAAGACTTGTTATGCTTTTAGCATGGGCTTCCATGAGGTTACAAAGATTACCTCCATGGTCACACAACCCATCTCATATCTCGAATGGATCCTCTCAAGTATGTGTTCAAGAAGCCCATACATCGAATTGTAGATCTGTCAAGATGGCAGCTTGATCCTACAAAGAATTTGACATCGCTTCACGTGATGCAAAAGTCACCATGGTCAAGGAATTGCGGATCAACCGCCGCCGCACCAAGTAGGGACTACAAACCCTTGGAAACATACTTTCCGATGAAGGGATAATGACTGCTCACCACAACATCGAGATGATATACGCCGTATATGGAGAATGTATTTTGATGGAGCTGTTAACACATAAGGCTCGAGCTAGAGCGCCTCTAATATCCCATTTGGGAGCAGATCTCATCGTTGTCAAATTGCGCTTGTCACACCAACAACACAAATTGAAGTATGAAGGTCAGATCATGGGGCTAAAACTTGCCCGCTCAATGGGCATCGGGCAAGTTAACTGCCTTTGGGGATTCCGAATTGGTAATCAAACAATCCACAGGAATATATCAAACCAAAGAATTATATTTGTTGCCTTACCATCGGCAAGTTTTACAGATGGATTTGGAGTTCGAAGAAGTCTCCTTTCTACACATTCCTCGTAATAGGAATGATTTTGTAGATGCATTAGCAATATTGGCCTCCTTGATTTACATACCTGACAAGGAAAACATGCCAAGCATCACGTTTACTCTGCAAAAAGCCCCAGTCTATGGGAATTACGTTGGAGAAGTATCGAATGAGCTACCTCCCATCCACAATCCTTGGTATCAGCACATCAAGGAGTATCTACGAGATGGATCTACACCCGCTGAGGTGAGCCTAACTAAGAAGAGGCAAATTCATTGACTTGCTATGAAATTCTACGTGAGTGGAGATGCACTCTACAAAAGAGATGCTGGATTAGGTCTCCTCAGATGTCTAGATAAAGACCAAGCTCAAACTCATAGATGAGATCCATGGTGGAGTATGTGGCCCTCACATGAGCGGACCCCTACTTATCAAGAAGGTCCTCAGAGCGCGGCATTATTGGCTTACACTCAAAACTGACTATGATGATCATGTCAAGAGGTGCTATCAATGCCAGATTCATGGGAATGCTATCCAAGCCCCTCCAAGGGAACTCCACAATATGAGTTCACCATGGCAATTCTCAATGTGGGGAATGGACGTTATCGGAAGCCAGTAATGGACATCGATTTATATTCACCATGATCGACTACTTCACCAAATGGGTAGAAGCAGCTTCCTTCCCCAGGGTTACTAAAGAAGTCATCATTACTTTCATAAAAAATAATGTTATTTGTTGATATGGACAACCAGAGGTCACTGAGTCAGACAATGCTAAGAACCTCAACAACAAAATGATGGAGGAGTTATGCAGAAAATTCCACATCAAACACCTCAATTCCGTCATCTACCGTCCAAAGATGAATGGTGTTATTGAAGCGGCTAATAAAAACATCAAAAAGATCATGCAGAAAATGGAATGGAAGCAGTGCTAACCTATTGCCTCTGACTTTATTAGCCTACAGAACTTCCATGCGAACTTCCACTGGGGCAACCCCCTACTCATTAGTCTATGGGATGGAAGCAGTGCTCCCCATAGAGGTGGAAATGGAATCCCTCAGAGTATTGATGGATGCTCAGTTGGGTGAAGACCAATGGGTACAAGACGGGTATCACCAATTGTCTCTAATAGACGAAAGGCGAACCGCGACTATCTTCCATGGTCAGTTATAACAACAAAGGATTGCACGATCCTACAATAGAAAATTTCAACTACGGCAGTTCAAATAACATGACTTGGTTTTGAAGAAGATCATTGACAACCAAGATCAATCTAAGGGAAAATTCGCTCCTAACTGGGAAGGCCCATTTATTGTCAAGGAGGTATTGACAGGAGGTGCTCTCAGATTGCAGGAAATGGATGGAAATGAATTTCCATATCTTATCAACTCGGACACCATGAAACGGTACTATGTCTGGAGTTACCATCAAACAAACATCCTGGTTTTGATCATCAAATCACCACTCATTTCGATTTTGAACCCTCTCCTTTTGCATACTCTTCGCCCCTCGTGAAACATACATTTCAAACCAAAGAAACTGGTATCACTTCATTTCAAACCTTCCATACAATTTCTAAGTATCCTCAAGACGGATTTAACCTTTCACAATTTTGGTTATCCCGAAGACGGATTGAACCTTTCACACTTGCAGTTTATCCTAAAGACGAGATTAAACTTTTCTACGCCTGCAGTTTATCCTGAAGACGGGATTAAACTTTTCTATGCTTGCAGTTTGTCCTGATGACGGGATCAAAATTTTTCCATACTTACAGTTTATCCCCATTATGGGATCAAACTTTCTTCCCCCGCAAAGATAGCTCCTGCATATGGATTCACGCTTTTCTTCACCAGATTCGTCCTGAGGGGCAAACTACATCGACCTGATCTCTCTGATACCCGGGGGTATGTAGGCAACCATATTCTCTATGGCCTGGTCGCAATAAACAAAAAACAACAAAAACATTTCGCCTTTTTCTATACAAAAATAATAAAACATTTCTACACCCATCCGCTTTTCACATTCAAATAATGAACCTCTTACAACAGTTTGAACTACGCAGACTTGATCTCCTCTTCAATAGAGTATGTAGGCGTACCATTTATGGTTCATCTAACCCCCACAGAACAAAAAAATTCTTGTCACACTTGATCGCGTGATCAACTTTCAATTCGCCATATTTCATCTGGATCGATCAAAGGGATGGAATTACCCAACCTCTTCTCACAAATAGAAGATTCAGTGACCATCTAAGTCATGATCATGCCTCAAAGAGTAATACCAACCCATAAGAGATGGAATTAACTAGGCTTCTCACAAATAGAAGTAATCATGCGACCATCCTGTGGTGCAGTAAATCTCGAGAGGAAGAAACTACCCTCCTCTCCACTTTTCCATACGATACCAAATCCCAAGACACCAAAGATGGTAGGGATTTACAAAATCAATGATCCGCTCGAGAGATCTTGTGACGCCTCAATGTCCATCTATCAAGGATAAGTTCAAAATGCATCAAGATCACAAGGCCCTGAAGAAACATGCAAATATCAAGCAAGTATCAAGGCATAACTAAAAGGGAAGTGAATCAAAATATATTTCCCTGCCATACATAATACTGTTTGGTATATACACATGTGTTGTACATGACAAAATGGCTAAGCTAGTCTGTGAAGGAAAATACAAAGCTATATATAGATCTGTATATATGCGGACTATCAGATCTAACATAGAATTCCTCTCTGAAGACGGAGGTAGCGCTGCAAGCTCCTGCCCAAGGGTATCTACATGAGCTAGCAGATCAGAGGCTAACTGCATGGTGGCATAATGCTCATCATGTAAGCATTCATTTCGGCAAGACTGACAATCATCTGGGATCTAACGTAAGTACTATCTGCAATGGCCACATCCCTAGTAGATAATGCGGCATCCCTCTCCCCAATCAATGCATCTATGGCTGATATAGCCTCATCCCTCTCTAATAGAGCAACGTCTCTCTCATCAAGAGTCATTAACATCGCTACCTAGCCCCGATCTCTATCATAGGTCATCGATGTAAGCTCTTGCTCCAAATGTTGTCTTTCAATAATTGAGTAACAAATGGCACTTTCGGGGTGGGAGAATCCATCACAAATGCCGGCAACAAAGAAAGCCAAATCATCGATGAGAATAATAGCCTCCTCTATAGGCTCCTCATCGTCAGAATCAATCCTCACCGCGTGGATACCGCCAGCAGCCGATGCGCTCTCTATCTCCATCCATGTGGAATACTCTACGTAACAACTGGATGACCGACAAAAACTCACCACATTTCTCCGATCCCAAAGAGTATACAACCCGGATCTGCATCCTCCGATAAACGATGTGAAGAGAAGCGGCCGACTCATCGCTTTCATAAGGATGAAAATCAAACCGGTAAATTGACACATAACGGCCAGTGGGTGGTAAGTAATCATGCCCCTCAATCCAGCCAGAGGGAGATAATCCATGCCCAGAGCATGGGTAATGAAGCTGTAGGGTGAGCTAAGCCCTGAACACGGTAATATAGCAAATGGATCTCTAATCCCTGCCAAAAAAGCTGACCACGATGCAACATTTGTACACTCCGCAGGCTGGAAGGAGTACGACATGGCTATATCATGGGTGAAACAAAACCCCTGCCATCTAAATGTGCCAATCGGTTTCAAGTGTGACATAAACCACACATACAGCATGACCGAGCTACCTGTAAACACTCCTACAAGATAAGTGCAGCAGTATGTAGCTGACCTCAGAGTCTCTGCAATGATAATCGGTACAATGGTATGACCCTCCTTGAGAGATTTTACTGTCATAATGACGCCGATATCTAGCTCATTCATGTACCACAACATGAAGACGTATGACAATACGCATAGAAGCAGTACATCTACTCTGACTGAACTCCAATGGTCATCCGGTGTGGTGAAATCCTGAATGCAAAGGTATAGCTATCCTCGTAGAGCCAAACCTCGCCTAACAGAAACGCTGGATATCACACGGTCGGATGTAATCTCGCCCCGGACCACTCTACGCCTCAATCCAAAGGAGGGTCATGAATCGCTCGCTTCATGTCTCTTATAGCCATATGCACGCAAGGTCTCGTCGGCAGTAGTAGCATCGCTAATCGTGCATACTCTCCAAAGTAGGATTCAACTCCACGGGTCCCAAATCGTAAAACTCGCCTCTCCGATACCAAGTGCTCTAGCATACCTTCTACAAATCCTGTGGGAAACTGAAACATCAACAGGGTCATAGTATGCTGCAGCAAATAATCTACGAGCACCATGTCTGATGGTGATATATTATCATACCATGAGCACATACTAGATACCACCAAAAATGGCGGGGTATGATCAATGCGGCTAACTGTCGAAGAAGACATCTGTACGGGCCGTGTCATATGACCATCCAGGGGTCAATGCTGAATATCTCTGGATATACATACATATGCATAACATAATAACATGCATTATACAATAGATGTAAATATGATATAGGGGATGGAAAACTGTACATACATTCCTAAGTATATCATCATCTAATACATCTCTGTATAGCTAAAATACAGGGAAATGGGGCGAAGCTACCCAACATCTAACAGAGGCCTATCAAAAGATATAGCGAGAATGGGGCGAAGCTACCCAGCAGCTAACAGAGGCCTATCAAAAGAGATAGCAAAAAATACATCAGAAAAAGTCAAAGGTGTCGATGTCTACATTATCGATACTGTCCACCTGATGTAACTCCTCCTGAGTCACTAGATCTCTATCTACAGGGATGTCAGGCCGATACAAGGGAGGATCTGCACCAACAAAGCCATATGGGTCACCTGAAGGGCTAGCGCCAGAGCTGGAAAGATCAAAAGTATCTGCCTCTAAAGGATCTCTGCCCAAATGCCGAATGAAAAGATGTGACCGGTCCAGCTGCAGAGTCAATCTGTCAATTTGTGTCACATGAGTTGGATCTCTGACATAGTCTAGCCAATCCGTCATCATCACGGATCCTGGAACCATATCCCCCATAAACTGTGTGGCATGGGTCTGAGCTCCAATAGTACGAGGGATCCACCAATGCTAGAACATCTCCTGAGACCAGGGGCCCTCTAACAATGTAAAACCGTCAATCTCCATCAATGGGATGTCAATGACGAGTGACTGTGAAACAGGCCAATACCGCCTAACAGGAGGCAAGATCGGCATACGGATCTCTCTTGTAGTGCTCCTATAGCACGCTCTCCTAAATAGAACTCCCATCCTCCATCTGTGAAGAGAGGAATCCTGGGGGTGGAAATGATGTACTCTGCTCCAGTCGGGAACCCACCCTCAAAACCAACTCCCAAATTCTCTCCAGAGTAGGGAATCCATGTTATGACATCGGCTGTCAACAACTGCAGCTATAGGCGACAATGAGTGAAACCCTCAGCAACAGGGACCTCCGCCAGTATGGAATGATGCCATCTCTGTCCTCGTGGATAGGTATCTAAACCTAACACGCTCACAGGACGCAAATAGGGAAGCCTCTCATAGGCCCAAAACTGCCAACACAAAGGCAAACATCTGCTGTAAGAAATGGGTAGAATCCTAACCACGCCTCGGTCAAGCCCTGCGATAGCATGCGCATTCCCCTGAGGAAATAGGCAAAGGTGTAAGAACCCCAATCATACTCTCCTATACGGTCCACGTGTCGAGTGGCGTTGATCAAAGCGAAGGACACTGTATAGGAGTTATCTGCTATGAAGCAACCCCTAATGATCATCAGGAACAATCGTTGAAGAATGCGATCCCTGACTCTCACATCATCGGGTATGGGCTCACTCAACAACCCGCTCATAGAATCTACACTCAAAGGACCCGTCGTAATCAGCCCCGCCTTGAAGCGCCTCACAGAACTCCCAACAAGGATCTGACGGCAGTAGGGGTGATATTCGCCATGCAAGGCACTGGCTCCCCTCCAAACTCCATACCTGTGATAAACCGCCAATCCATTGGCGTCATCATCACCTCACAAATCGGGAACATCAGTTCCAACCCGGAACATAAACCAGGAACATCAGTTCTAACCAGGAACACAAACTGGGAGTGTCATTTCCAATCTCGGAGATAACCCCGAGGTATGCAGATCAAAAGACCAGCAACAACACCGGAGATGACAGTTTTGTCTCAGCGATAACACCGTGACATTCAGTTCCAGTCCCAGAACCAACACTGGGAGTAGCGATTCCATCATTGGTGATAGCCCCACGGGATGCTTCTGCAGTTTTGGCGATAACTCCGAAAATGTTTGTTTCAAAAACATGCGATCAGCTTCAAGCTCATACCTCCTGCTGAGGCACTCATACCTCGAGACCAGTATAATAACGGCGCGATGTAGCACACCCATAGATGATAGTGAGGCATACAAATAAGCAGTCCAATCTCAGATGTAACCATGAGCAACGTCTACTTTCCGCTCAAACCGGCAATAACCCCGATGAGGAGTCAAAACGTCGTCTTATCGCCTCAACATTTTCTCTCATAAGATGATATTGCGACATACCAACAAGTAGTCTAATCTCAGATGTAACCCTGAGCAACGTCTACTTTCAACTCAAACCAACGATAACCCCGGCGAAGAGTCAAACATCATCTTGCCCCTTCAACACCTGTGCGTCGTCTCAACACTTCATACATACATACATAAAACAATGTCCCATAAGAACCGAGGAGTAACAATCCCGAGTGACTATTACGCGTGGCAGTACTTTGGATATAATTTGAAGCTTCAAGACCATGGGCATTGACCCCTCTTCTTGACTTCGTACAACCTCTAATCCATGTCATTGCGTAACTCTCGACACAAGCGGTCCGAAGAAGGTCAGATATACCTCGTTCGGATGCTCGGATTGAAGTTCTGCAAGTTTGAGCGGACATTACAGTGCATGAGTGCACGTACTTTGAGACGACAGGACTTGCGAGGCTCGGATGCACCACAACCAGTAGCAGGTACAACCGCGGCTGCCGCATGTGTACCTGTGGCCATCAGTCTATAAATATGAGCCTTGGGGTCAGCCATTTGAGGGAGAGGAGGAGAGAAAAAGGCGAGGAAGCCCTATCCATTTTACTCTATATACACATCTTTTGAGTGTTTCCTCATCTTTAAACACTTGTTAGCTCACATATAGCTATCTTTTATCCGGCGGAAGCTGAGCGTTTATCCATTTAAAGTCATATAAGTCTACATTGGAAGCCCACTGTAAGCCTTCTCACATTATATAAAGCCTTCTTCTCTTATTAGCACACATTGTTATACACATTGAGAGTCGATTGTAGTATGCGTTGCATTTGACTTTAATTAGTCCGTGGTTTTCATTTCATCTCTGTATATATATACTTATATATATATATTTTATATATGGACTAACATTATCGAGAATTGCCTCGATTGAGCCTGACTTTGATGCGAGCGTTTATCGCTTATATATATATACTTATATATATAATTGTTGTCGAATATCTCGATGAGCTTGGATTTTACATCCGGTGCATTGACTAAAGCTTTTATATATATATATATATAAAGCAAGCAAGTAAATGTTCCTGATGTATATATATAGGTATATATATATATATACCTATATATATAATTGTTGTCAAACATATCTCGATGAGCTTGGATTTTACATCCTGAGCATTTATCTTGCCTTATATATATATATATATATATATATATATATATTTATATATATAATTATTGTCAGACATATCCGATGAGCCTGGATTCACATCCAGTGCGTTTACTACTTTTATATATATATATATATATATATATATATATATATATATCAGTCCATATATATATATATTTACATTTCTGTCAGGCCTGGAGTTTACTTCGTGGCCTTTTACAGCTTTATTTACATTTTGTCCTGCCTGGAGTATACTTTGTGGCAGTTGATCAATTTTACAGCTTTATTTACATTTCGTCTTGCCTTGAGTTTACTTCGTGGTAGTCGATCGCTTTTACAGCTTTATTTACATTTCGTCCTGCCTGGAGTTTACTTCGTGGCAGTTGATCGCTTTTACAACTTTATTTACATTTCGTCCCACCTGGAGTTTACTTCGTGGTGGTTGATCATGTCCATATATATATATTTACCGCTTTTATATATTTACATTTCGATCCCCATGGAGTTGCTTTTGTGGTGGTTGATCATGTCTCATATATATATTTATAGCTTGTATATATATAACTCGCCATCGCTTTCCATACAAATTGCAAAGATTATGTGAGCTTAGAATCATGTGATCACAGATTCAATCTACTAAATCTAGATTTGGTTC
>CM035139.1:120851977-121051977 GCA_020205605.1 Panax ginseng
GGATTGAAAGAGTACAATTTCTTGGACATGTGATTGATAGAGACGGAATTTTGGTGGATCCCTCCAAAGTCGAAGCTGTGATTAACTGGGATCAGCCGAAGACGCCGTCGGAAGTAAGAAGTTTTCTTGGATTGGAAGGTTATTACAGAAAATTCATTCAGGATTTTTCCAAGATCGCAACTCCGCTGGCGAATTTGACTAGGAAATCGGTGAAATTCGTTTGGACGAAGAAGTGTGAGGAAAGTTTTCGAGAATTAAAGAAGAGGTTGAGTACAGAACCTGTGTTATCTCTTCCGGATGACACATGAACTTTTGTGGTATATAGTGATGCATCGCATAACGGACTTGATTGTGTGCTTATGCAGAATGGTAGAGTCATTGTGTATGCGTCACGACAACTGAAAGATTATGAGAAGGGGTATCCGACCCATGACTTGGAGTTAGCTGCAGTTGTTTTTTCTTTGAAAATTTGGAGGCACTATCTCTATGGGGAGAAGTGTGAAATATATCTGAGACCATAAGAGTTCCAAATATATTTTACACAAAAGACTTGAACATGCGTCCAAAGAAGGTGGTTGGAGTTAATTAAGGACTACGATTGTGAGATTCTATACCATCAAGGGTAAGGCAAAATGGTGGTAGACGCCCTAAGTAGAAAAGGTGGGGAGAAATTGATGATGTTGACCGCTCAGGAGGAGCTAATTTTAGTGATGGAAAAGCTGGAATTGGAAGTGAAGTATCCTATGGAAATTGATGAGAAGCTGTTTCAGATGCAAGCTGGTACAACCTTACTGGATAAAGTTAAGGAGGCTCAACTTCAGGACGAAGAATGTGAGAAAGTGAAGAAGAAGATATCTGAAGGGACTGAACCGAGATTCAAAATAGACAGTGAGGGACTAGTATGATTTGACTGCAAAATTTAGGTACCGCCAGTACCAGAGATTAAGGAAGAAATTTTGAGCGAGGCTCATAACTCAAGATATTTGATTCACCCTGGTAGCACCAAGATGTACCAAGATCTTCGACAACACTTTTGGTGGCCAAATTTGAAACGAGAGGTTGCAGAGTGTGTTGCCAAGTGCCTAACATGTTAGAAAGTGAAAGCAGAACATCAAAGACCGAGTGGGTTGCAACAACCTTTAGAGATTCTAGAATGGAAATAGGAACATATTACGATGGATTTCGTGGTTGGCCTACCGACGACTCAGAAAGGCTACGACGCAATATGGGTTATTGTTGACCGATTGACGAAATCCGCACACTTCCTTGCGATTAAAATCAGATTCAACCTAGATCAGTTGGCAAGGTTATATGTGAAAGAGATTATTTCAAGGCACGGAGTTCCGGTGTTAATTATTTCTGATAGAGATCCACGTTTTACGTCGAACTTCTGGAAATGTCTACGAGGAATGCATGGATACGAGCCATGAATGAGCACAACATATCACCCTCGCATGATGGAATGAGTGAAAGAACAATTCAGACATTGAAAGATATGTTAAGAGCTTGTATAATGGATTTTAAAGGAAATTGGGATGACCATTTACCGCTTGTAGATTTCGGTTACAACAACAGTTATCACGCTAGTATTAGAATGCCACCCTATGAAGCGTTATATGGCAGAAAATGCAGAACTCCACTATATTGGGATGAAGTTGGCGAAAGACAACTACTAAGCCCGGAATTGGTACAACAAACAACAGAGATAGTCAAGGTGATTCGAGCAAGATTGACAGCAACTCAAGATAGACAGAAGAAATATGCCGATCCACACTGCAAGAATGTTGAATTCGAGCCGGGTAGCTATGTGTGCTTAAAGGTCTCTCCTTGGAAGGGAAAGATCAGGTTCGGAAAGAAAGGAAAATTGAACCCAAGATTCATCAGACCCTTTGAAGTTCTGAGAAGGGTAGGAGAAGTTGCTTATGAGGTAGCCTTACCTCCATCTCTAGAGAATGTCCACAACGTTTTCCATGTCTCAATCCTACGCCCCTACAAACCTGATTACAAGCACGTGATTGAATATGAACCCCTACATTTCGACAAAGACTTGTCTTACGAAGAAATTCCTGTTCAAATTGTCGACTGTAAAGAACAAGTTCTGAGAAATAAAGTAATACCTTCTGTTAAGGTAATTTGGAGGAACCACAACGCTGAAGAAGCTACGTAGGAACACGAAGAGAATATGATGAAATTTTTTTCCTCATTTGTTTACTTAGATTGTTATAAGCAATTCTGGGAACAGAATCTTTGTAAGGGGGGGAGAATGTAATGGGACGAATTATTAAGTTTTGATTCTGAGGACAGATGTGATAATTGAGATTTTGTAATTTAATTTAAATATTTATTGGATTACATAAATATTTTTCGATGAATTAATTATTAGATTAATTAATTAATTGATGAAGTTGTGATAGATTAATTTAATTATATGTGTTATATTTATTAAATTGAAGTGGAGAATTTTATTATTCGATGTATGTTTTTATGTGAGCTTATTGAATTAAAGAAATATTTAATAAGCCTTTGTTATTTTAATTAATTTAATTATTAATTAGAGATTTAATAATTGATATTATTATTAAATGAGAAAATTAAATTATGTGACTATGTGCATTATTGAGAAATCATTATATTTTTTTTAAAGTAAATTAAATAAGATATTGATTTATTTTATAAAGGAGTGTGACATTATTTAAACTATATGATAAAGTTTTATTAAATTAAATGATTTTTAAAACCTATTCTAACTAGCCAAACATGGCCTTGGTGGGAGTTGAGGGAAGTTACCCATGATGGGGGGTAACTGACCTCTACTGCGTCAGTTTTTCTCCTTTATTATCAGACGTCTTCTCTTTTCTTATTATTTTTCTAAGTCTGGCAAAAACAGAGAGGAGAAAGAGAGAGAGAGAGAGAGAGAGAGAGAGAGAGAGAGTTTGAAAGTTCAGAGATTGTTAAGAGATTGTGAGAGTTAAGAAGAAATTGGCAAAGGTTTCAATCCTACTAATCTACGCTTGGGTAATTCTCTTCAACCTAAATTCTTATTTTACGTCTTTTAAGTTTCATGAATATGGCTTAAAGTCTTCTGTGAATCTCTGCAAATTGGAAAGTTGTTATAAGAATATATGTAATAATTCGAGTAGTGGCATGTTTATATATATATATTGCATAATTCCATATCATCAGTTTCATGAAATTTTACAGTATACGATTACAGAGTACGTGATATGGCCATATGGCCTTATAAGTGATTTTTATATGTCAAATATAATTTATTTTAAAATTCACACATTGATATGATTATACATGTTAAAATGAAAAAAATGAAACTTGGATGGTTGGATTTGGCTTTATAACGAATCCGTAGCATTAAAATCCATGTTTTTGTTCAAAAACTTCAAGAACATCAAGAATAGTACAATTTGCATGCTCTAATTCTATGATTATGTGTTTTAATGTGTTAAAATCACTCTATATATGTTGGGTAATGGTTATGTATAAATTCTAGCATGTGGGTATGTTTAAATTGGTGAAATTAATGATCACGTAGAGTTTATTTCGCTGAATTATGTGTTCTTCGAGAACTGGAAATTCAGAATCTAGAGTGTTGTTATTACGCCAACTCGAACTGAGACTTCATGCCATTAGGCCACCGCCTCTAAATACTAAACACATGCGACACCGCATGCATGATGCCAAGACATAGTATAAAAGTGGCACCGCAGCGCCACTTAGCAGAATGGTCAGAAATTAGTTTTTAAAAGTGTACAAGTATGGAAATGTGACAGCAACTTAGTCTAATGATTATAAAGACTTGTTAGACCTATAATGAGATGTTAAAATAAATTTTTAACATGTCCATAACATAATTACGTGTGGATTGAATGATCGAATGCATAATTAGTTTATTTTTTCGTGAAGTCTTAATTTTACACTAAGTGTAATAATTGACTAAGTATAGTCATGAATTCCAGTTAAACAAAGAGTAAACTTATGATGTTAGTACATTGTTATTGACTGGTATTGTGAACGTAATTGGTATGTAGGATTTAATTCAAAGAACGAGTTTGTTTTAAGTGTAATCTACACATGAGGCAAGTTTCTAAACCTTATCTTGTTACATTGAGCAAGTTTTTCAACTCTACATTTACGTTGAGCAAGTTTCTTACCCTAAACTTTCATTGAGCAAGTTTCCTAATCCTACTTATTATTGTTATATAAGTTGATTAATTCATCTTTCGATATTGAGCAAGTTCTCATTATTATTGATCAAGCCTGTCTTATATATTAAAGCTTATTAATCTTTAAGCATGATGTTGTTATACAATAATTATTCTATTGTATACCTTTTTAGATGTTATTCAAGTTAAATATTCATTCCTTTGTTAAACCTTGTTAGACTAGCGAACCCTTATTGATTCGACTAGTCCATAGTTGATAAAGCGTTCTAAATTTCGAGAACCCTTGATGAATTATCCAAACCAAACTTCCTTTAGTGCGGACTCGAATGTCAAAAGCGAGATGAACAACCTCAGTATAGGGGATTATTTACTCTTTAGCGTTAAGATATTGTGTGCATATGATGATACTAAGGGTTGATTCCCTAAGTACGAGAAGAAGAGTCCATAGTCTTACGTATTAAAGGTTTTAAGTAAAAACACTTGACGTGACCTAGGACATAGTTCAAGGTCTTATGACCCTCGTAATTTCTTTTCGATTCTTGTTATTCATTCTTGATTCAAAAGTTGAGCTTTATATCAGAAGTTTTTATTTCTCTCACATGTTATTATTTATTGTTATATTGTTACACTTGTGGGCAATCGTGCTCACTCTTGCGTAATAATAACATTGCAGTTAAGAACGAAAGAGCAGACGAACCTTCCACTAGTAAGGACAAGGGCAAGCTTAGCAAGTAATGAAGACTATTTATTTATGTGATTATGTAATGATAGTTAGACTTGATGTTACATAAGACTTATTTGTTTATGTTTTCCAAACAGATGATTTAAGGTTAGAGTAACCTGGGATCTATTTATTATTCAGTTGATGTAACCCCATAAGGGGAGAGATTTTATTATTATTTCTATATATTGTATGGTTTGAATTTTATTTAGGGGTAGATAGATAGATGATGTTTGTATAGTGAACACTAAATCCTGTGGAAATGGAAGTACCGGATTTGGGGGTGTCACAGGTTGGTATCAGAGCTGTAAGGTTATGAACCTTAGGTGGGGGGAACAACCTTAGGTAGTAGCCTTGTAGGAGATCGAGAACATAGTAGTGGTAAACTCTTATCGAGTTCTAAGAAATGAATTTCAAAATTCATTAAAGATAATAAAAGACTTTATGTGCTTATGTGTTAATCTATGTGTTCGCTAGCACGGATTAGTAACTAAAACTTAAAATTTTATTTTTAGGATGTCGGATGTTGGAGGAGCTAGTCAAGCTGGGGAGGAGGAACCCCGATTACCTATAAAGGAGGAGCCCCGAAACATTCATGTCGTCAGGGAACAGCTTGTACAGAGAGAGCCATCTCCGTTGATCACTATTGCTGGTCAGGAGCATGAGCCAGAGACTAATCCAGAGGAGGATCCTGAGGAAGAGGAATAAGAAGAGGAAGAAGAGGAGTTCCCACCGAATGCCATTGATGCAGAGATGTATGATGCACTCTATGATCATAACGTAGAGTTGCAGGATACTATTCGGGATCTAACTGAGCAGGCGGTTAGTCAGCAGATTACTATTGAGCAGAGGGATAGAGAGATTGTGACTCTTCACACACGTTTAGGAAACGTGGAGTGGGATCTGGTTCACGAGAGAAGGTCGGGAATGAGGATAAGTCGCATGAAATAGAGAAGTTAAAGAAGGATCTGAAGGAGAGCTCAGAGAGGCTTGCCATAGCAAAGGAGGACTGGGTACGAGAGTCACGTCGTGCCGATCGTGCAGAAGATGATCGCCGAGCGAAGAAGGCCAAACTTGAGGAGACGTACTCTATACTACAAAATGCAATGGATGCGGTCCAAGATCGAGTTAGGAAGTATCCAATCCAATTTGAGGATTTACCATCATATATGCTAGATCGCAGAACGATGTCTCGCATCATGGAAGAGGAACGTAGCAAGGCTATCCAGCACCTTAACAGACAGTGATAGTATTAGTTTAAATATGTGAAAACTATTTGATAGTTAATGATGTAAATTCCGATATCATTATAAATAAAGGAATATTGTGATGTTTTAAATCCTATAGATTCCTTATCTCGGGATAGTTGATGTAAATAGCAGTGATGCTATCTTATGATGTAAAGATTTTTGAATTAAATGAAATGTCAAAGTTTATTTGAAGTAATGTGTTAAGTGAGTTATGATTAAATGTTTAGTTAAGTCTTAAATGTTTTAGAGATTGAGTAAAGACCTAATAAGCGTATATTCTTAACAGAAATATGCCCCCTAGAAGAAGACAAAATCGCCAACAAGCCCAGGAAGGGTCAACAAACAATAACAACGATGCCAATGCTAACCCCGTTCAGCAATTGGTGAACCTTTTAGCTGGAGCACTTAATAATCAACCACAAGCTCCACCAAACACCTCGTTTAAGGACTTCAAGGTGGTGGGACCGCCAGAGTTTAAGGGTTCCATAAACCCAATCGAGGCTCAGACCTGGGTTATGGAGATGGAGAAGGTGTTCGATGTTGCTAAAGTAAGGGAAGACCAGAAAACCGCGTTTACGACGTTCATACTAAAGTCCAAAGCCAGCTATTGGTGGCAGGCAAATAAAGTACGGGGAGGTGAAGGTGTAATATCCTGGGAAAGATTTAAAGAGATGTTATTCGAGATGTATTTCCCAACCATTTCACAAGATGGAAGTCCAGTTTCTAGAGTTGAAGCAGGGAAGTATGTCAGTAGCTGATTACGCGGCAAGGTTTAATGAGTTGGCTAGGTTTGCCACATACCAAGTACACACCGACGAGAGGAAGGCAAGACGATTCGAGCAGGGACTGAAGCCCTGGTTGTATAGCAAAGTGTCAATGTTCCAATTGAACACTTTTGTGGGAGTGTTAGAGAAGGCCATACTTGCTGAGGGTGGAAGTGATGCAGTAACGAAGTATAATCAGGAGCAGAAGAAGAAGAAGAAGAAGAAGAAGAAGAAGAAGAAGAAGAGTGAGAAGGAAGGTAATAACAAGACTGGTGGGAGTAGCACTGAGGGTAATCACAATCAGAAGAGGAAGTGGTTTGAAAATTCGTCGGTAGGAAGTCAACAGGGAGGGCAGAAGAAGAAGATTGAATCATGCCCAACCTGCGTAAAAATGCATTTGGGAGTTTGTCTGAAGGGGAAGCGAGTGTGCTACAATTGTGGTCAGGAAGGCCACATAGCACCAAACTGTCCGAACCTAAAGAAGGGTGCATGCTTCACATGTGGATCAAAGGACCATCTTGCAAGAGATTGTCCTAAGAAGGGATTGGGAGGGACGAGTTCAGGAGGAAACAGAGGAAATACTAGTGGAAGCACTCTAACTATTGTAGGACCAACCGCAACCAATAAACCAACAACCAGAACGTTCAACATGACAGTGCAGGACGCGGTACAGTCTCGCGATGGGGTGTCAGGTATCATTCCGATCAATAAAGTTAATGCTTATGTGTTATTTGATTCGGGTGCTACTTGCTCATTTATATCCGATGACTTCGCTAAGAACTTAGAATTGCTTAAGGACGAGTTAGAATACCCCATGAACATAGAAATTATGAATAGAGAAATTATCCCTGTTAAGTATGTGCACAAGAACTGTAGAGTAGATATTAAGGGTAATATCATGAACGTAGATCTTATCCCTATTCGACTTGGAGAATTTGATGTTATTTTGGGTATGGATTGGTTATCCAATTATGGGGCGGTAATTGACTGCCAGAAAAAGCGTATTAACCTTATGACTCCGTCAAAGGTTGTGTTTTATGGTAGCAAGTCGCCTAGACAAGCAAGTTGACTGACGATGATGCAGGCCAGGAGATTGTTAAGACAAGGCTGTGTAGGATATCTAGCTTACATAGTCGATAGTCATAAAGAGAATCCGAAAATTGATGAGATTCCAGTAGTGAGAGATTTCGCAGACGTATTTCAGGATGATTTGCCGTGACTTCCTCTAGATAGAGCAGTTGAATTCGTTATCGATTTGGCTCCAGGAATGGCCCCAATATCGAAGGCACCGTACCGAATGCCACCGGTAGAGATGAAAGAACTGATGGTCCAACTACAAGAATTACTGGACAAAAAGTATATTCAACCAAGCGTATCACCTTGGGGAGCGTCGATTTTATTTGTGAAAAAGAAGGATGGGACAATGCGACTCTGCATAGACTACAAAGAACTGAATAAGGTCACGATTAAGAATAGGTATCCATTACCGCGAATTGACGATCTATTCGATCAGTTAAAGGGAGCAAAATATTTTTCAAAGATAGATTTGAGAAATGGTTATCATCAACTGAAGGTGAGACCAGAGGATGTACCGAAGACAGCGTTTAGAACACGATACGATCACTACGAATTTCTGGTAATGTCATTTGGTCTAACGAATACTCTTGCAACATTTATGGGCTTAATTAATGTAGTGTTCAAGCCGTTTTTGGACAAATTCGAAGTAGTATTTATAGATGACATTTTGGTATATTCAAAAACCAAGGAAGAACACGAAGAGCATTTGAAGTTGACATTAGAGACATTGAGGAGAGAGAAGTTGTATGCTAAGTTTTCGAAATGTGAATTCTGGATTAAAAGAGTACAATTTCTTGGACATGTGATTGATAGAGAGTAATTTTTGTGGATCCTCCAAAGTCGTAAATTTGTGATTAAGCTGGGATCACCAAGACGCCGTCGAAAGTAAGAAGTTTTCTTGGATTTGTAGGTTATTACAGAAGATTCATTCAGGATTTTTCCAAGATCGCAACTCCGCTGACGAATTTGACTAGGAAATCGGTGAAATTCGTTTGGACGAAGAAGTGTGAGGAAAGTTTTCGAGAATTAAAGAAGAGGTTGAGTACAGAACCTGTGTTATCTCTTCCGGATGACATAGGAAATTTTGTGGTATATAGTGATGCATCGCATAAAGGACTTGGTTGTGTGCTTATGCAGAATGGTAGAGTCATTGTGTATGCGTCACGACAACTGAAAGATTATGAGAAGGGGTATCCGACCCATGACTTGGAGTTAGCTGCAGTGGTTTTTGCTTTGAAAATCTGGAGGCACTATCTCTATGGGGAGAAGTGTGAAATATATATAGACCATAAGAGTGAAATATATTTTTACACAAAATAACTTGAACATGCGTCAAAGAAGGTGGTTGGAGTTAATTAAGGACTACAATTGTGAGATTCTATAACATCCGGGTAAGGCAAATGTGGTGGCCGACGCCCTAAGTAGAAAAGGTGGGGAGAAATTGATGATGTTGACCGCTCAGGAGGAGCTAATTTTAGCGATGGAAAAGCTGGAATTGGAAGTGAAGTATCCTATGGAAATTGATGAGAAGCTGTTTCAGATGCAAGCTGGTACAACCTTACTGGATAAAGTTAAGGAGGCTCAACTTCAGGACGAAGAATGTGAGAAAGTGAAGAAGAAGATATCCGAAGGGGTGAACCGAGATTCAAAATGATAAAGTGAGGGACTAGTAAGATTTGACCGCTGTAGCCTTGATTACGGAGATTAAGGAAGAAATTTTGAGCGAGGCTCACAACTCAAGTTATTCGATTCACCCTGGTAGCACCATGATGTACCAAGATCTTCGAGAACACTTTTTGTGGCCAAATTTGAAACGAGAGGATGTAGAGTGTGTTGCCAAGTTCCTAACATGTCAGAAAGTGAAAGCAGAACATCAAAGACCGAGTGGGTTGCTACAACCTTTAGAGATTCTAGAATGGAAATGGGAACATATTACGATGGATTTCGTGGTTGGCCTACCGACGACTCAGAAAGGCTACGACGCAGTATGGGTTATTGTTGACCGATTGACGAAATCCGCACACTTCCTTGCGATCAAAATCAGATTCAACCTAGATCAGTTGGCAAGGTTATATGTGAAAGAGATTATTTCAAGGCACGGAGTTCCAGTGTCAATTGTTTCTGATAGAGATCCACATTTTACGTCGAACTTCTGGAAACATCTATAGGAATGCATGGATACACAGTTGCGAATGAGCACAACATATCACCCTCAGACAGATGGACAGAGTGAAAGAACAATTCAGACATTGGAAGATATGTTAAGAGCTTGTATAATGGATTTTAAAGGAAATTGGGATGACCATTTACCGCTTGTAGATTTCGGTTACAACAACAGTTATCACGCTAGTATTGGAATGCCACCCTATGAAGTGTTATACGGCAGGAAATGCAGAACTCCACTATATTGGGATGAAGTTGGCGAAAGACAACTACTAGGCCCAGAATTGGTACAACAAACAACAAAGATAGTCAAGGTGATTCGAGAAAGATTGACAGCAGCTCAAGATAGACAGAAGAAATACGCCGATCCACACCGCAAGAATGTCGAATTCGAGCCAGGTAGCTATGTGTTCTTATAGGTCTCTCCTTGGAAGGGAAAGATCAGGTTCGGAAAGAAAGGAAAATTGAGCCCAAGATTCATCGGACCCTTTGAAGTTCTGAGAAGGGTAGGAGAAGTTGCTTATGAGGTAGCCTTACCTCCATCTCTAGAGAATGTCCACAACGTTTTCCATGTCTCAGTTCTACGCCCCTACAAACCTGATTACAAGCACGTGATTGAATATGAACCCCTACATTTCGACAAAGACTTGTCTTACGAAGAAATTACTGTTCAAATTATCGACCCAAAGAACAAGTTCTGAGAAATAAAGTAATACCTTCTGTTAAGGTAATTTGGAGGAACCACAACGCTGAAGAAGCTACGTAGGAACTCGAAGAGAATATGATGAAAAATTTTCCTCATTTGTTTACTTAGATTGTTATAAGCGATTCTGTGGACAGAATCTTTGTAAGGGGGGGAGAATGTAACGGGACGAATTATTAAGTTGTGATTCTGAGGACAGAATCCTTTTAAGAGGGGAAAGATGTGACAATCAAGATTTTGTAATTTAATTTAAATATTTATTGGATTACATAAATATTTTTTGATGAATTAATTATTAAATTAATTAATTAATTGATGAAGTTGTGATAGATTAATTTAATTATATGTGTTATATTTATTAAATTGAAGTGGAGAATTTTAATATTCGATGTATGTATTTATCTGAGCTTATTGAATTAAAAGAAATATTTAATAAGCATTTGTTATTTTAATTAATTTAATTATTAATTAGAGATTTAATAATTGATATTATTATTAAATGAGAAAATTTAATTATGTGACTATGTGAATTATTGAGAAATCATTATATTTTATTTCAAGTAAATTAAATAAGATATTGATTTATTTTATAAAGGAGTGTGACATTATTTAAACTATATGATAAAGTTTTATTAAATTAAATGATTTTTAAAACCTATTCTAACTAGTCAAACATGGCCTTGGTGGGAGTTGAGGGAAGTTACCCATGATGGGGGGTAACTGACCTCTACTGCTTCAGTTTTTCTCCTTTATTATCAGACATCTTCTCTTTTCTTATTATTTTTCTAAGTCTGGAAAAAACAGAGAGGAGAAAGAGAGAGAGAGAGAGAGAGTTTGAAAGTTCAGAGATTGTTAAAAGATTGTGAGAGTTAAGAAGAAATTGGCAAAGGTTTCAATCCTACTAATCTACGCTTGGGTAATTCTCTTCAACCTAAATTCTTATTTTACGTCTTTTAAGTTTCATGAATATGGCTTAAAGTCTTCTGTGAATCTCTGCAAATTGGAAAGTTGTTATAAGAATATATGTAATAATTCGAGTAGTGGCATGTTTTATATATATATATTGCATAATTCCATATCATCAGTTTCATGAAATTTTACAGTATACGATTACAGAGTACGTGATATGGCCATATGGCCTTATACGTGATTTTTATATGTCAAATATAATTAATTTTAAAATTCACACATTGATATGATTATGCATGTTAAAATGAACAAAATGAAAGTTGAATGGTTAGATTTGGCTTTATAACGAATCCGTAGCATTAAAATCCATGTTTTTGATCAAGAACATCAAGAATAGTACAATTTGCATGCTCTAATTCTATGATTATGTGTTTTAATGTGTTAAAATCACTCTATATATGTTAGGTAATGGTTATGTATAAATTCTAGCATGTGGGTATGTTTAAATTGGTGAAATTAATGATCACGTAGAGTTTATTTCGCTGAATTCTGTGTTCTTCGCAAACTGGAAATTCAAAATCTGGAGTGTCGTAATCATACGCCAACCTGAGTTCGAGACTCATGCTCATGCAGCGCTGGACACTGCTTATAACGCCAAGATATAGTATAAAAGTGAAATACAGCCTTGGCCACTTAGCAGAATGGTCAGAAATAAGTTTTTAAAAGTGTACAAGTATGGAAATGAGATAGCAACATAGTCTAATGATTATAAAGACTTGTTAGACCTATAATAGATGTTAAAATAAATTCTTAACATGTCCATAACATAATTACGTGTGGATTGAATGATCGAATGCATAATTAGTGTATTTTTTTGTGAAGTCTTAATTTTACACTAAGTGTAATAATTGACTAAGTATAGTCATGAATTCCAGTTAAACAAAGAGTAAACTTATGATGTTAGTACGTTGTTATTGACTGGTATTGTGAACGTAATTGGTATGTAGGATTTAATTCAAATAACGAGTTTGTTTAAGTGTAATCTACACACGAGGCAAGTTTCTAAACCTTATCTTGTTACATTGAGCAAGTTTTCCAACTCTACATTTACGTTAAGAAAGTTTCTTACCCTAAACTTTCGTTGAGCCAGTTTCCTAATCCTACTTGTTATTGTTATATAAGTTGATTAATTCATTTTTCAATAGTGAGCAAGTTCTCATTATTATTGATAAAACATGTCTTATATATTAAAGTTTATTAATCTTCAAGCATGATGTTGTTATACAATAATTATTCTATTGTATACCTTTTTAGATGTTATTCAAGTTAAATATTCATTCACTGTTAAACCTTGTTAGAATAGCGAACCCTTATTGATTCGACTAGTCCATAGTTGATGAGCGTTCTAAATTTCAGAACCCCTTGATGAATTATCCAAACCAAACTTCCTTTGGTGCGGACTCGAATGTCAAAACTGAGATGAACAACCCTGTATAGGAGATTAATTACGCTTTAACATTAAGATATTGTGCACAGTATGGTACTAAGGGTTGATCCCCCTAAGTACGAGAAGAAGAGTCCATAGTCTTATGACTTTTAAAGGTTTCAAGTAAAAACACTTGACAACCTAGGACATAGTTCAAGGTCTTATGACCCTCAGAATTTCTTTCGATTCTTGTTATTCATTCTTGATTCAAAAGTTGAGCTTTATATCAGAAGTTATTATTTATCTCGCATGTTATTATTCATTGTTATATTGTTATACTTGTGGGCAATCGTGCTCACTCTTGCGTAATAATAACATTGCAGTTAAGAACGAAAAGCGAACCTTCCACTAGTAAGGGCAAGGGCAAGCTTAGCAAGTAATGAAGACTATTTATTTATGTGATTATGTAATGATAGTTAGACTTGATGTTACTTAAGACTTATTTGTTTATGTTTTCCGCACAGATGATTTAAGGTTAGAGTAACCTGGGATTTATTTATTATTCAATTGATGTAACCCCATAAGGGGAGAGATTTTATTATTATTTCTATATATTGTATGGTTTGCATTTTATTTAGGGGTAGATAGATAGATGATGTTTGTACAGTGAACACCAAATCCTGTGGAAATGGAAGTACCGGATTTGGGGGTGTCACAATATCTCTTCCGAATATGAAATAAATAATACCCCTTACCTCAGAAGAAGACTGGATACTAGAATAGTGAAGTAGCAGACTTCTCTTCTTCTTTCTCTCTATAGCTTCTCTCCTTATAATTGCTCTTGTGAGTCTTAGTGAATTGGTGAGAATGAAAGAAGAATGAGCTTATATTTATAGGAAAATATAGTTTCGATAATTGCACATTTTGGGCCTCAAAATATTGCAGTATAATACCTTCATCATTTTCTCTATTTTTAATTTAGTCCTACAAGTATTATCATACTTGCACCACCTCCTCTAATAGTACATCATGTGAATCAATAGTTCAGTCATGTGAATAAATAGTTCTATACATGTGAAAAAAATAGTTACAGTATAGTACCTTCATCTATACCTCCATTTTTAATTTAGGCATGCAAGTATTATCAATCTTGCACCACTTCCCCTAATAGTACATGCATGTGAATCAATAGTACATACATGTGAACAAATAGTTATAAGCATGTGAAATAATAGCAATTAATTGCTTATTTTTTCGATTAATTACCCGATTGGTCAATATAACCTCCAGAAATCAATTATTATCGAAATAAATGTCAATTTCCACAAACACTAATAATCCTAACACAATGGAACTATCAATTTCATCTTTAATCAACACGAACTTATTCATCATTAATATTATAACTCACAATATTAACAACCAGATTATTCCCAGGAAAGAGGGGTTTTTCGATAAGGATTTCTCCCTATTGGCGCGTAATTAGGTGACCAAACCTCTCCTCGACAGAATTTTCTAGACATCGTCAATATTGCAAATAATAATATGAATAACTTTGTCGTCTCAATTATTGATTTAATAATATAAAATATTATGCAGATGATACTGTGATAATAATTGAATCAATAATATGAGAGATATTATGCAGCAATAATTGAGTATAACTGAGTGACTTCTCACGTAGGCATCAATAATCAATACCGTGTGCTACTATGCAACCACGCGTATTATTGTACTTTTACTACCGGGTAGTTTAACAGTTTAACGATAAAACTTTTTCCGTTATTTTTATAAAAAGATATTTCTGTCGTTTTCTAACTACAACAAAACTTCTGTTGTGGGGTCCACCAATGATTGTGTCGTCTTACGAATATTCCCTGTTAAAACGAATATTCACCGACCCATTAAATATTTTATAACAACTTGCATACTTTGCAAAATTTGTAAATACTACCCACAACTATAACATTATATAAAATCCACATCATAATATTCAAAAATATATTTCAAGAAAAATTAATCTTTATTCATAAAATTTGGGGTCTTACAGAATCCGTCAACAATGCTGGAGGAAAACAACAACCAGAACCGATACAGAATTTTGCAAACATGATAGCTCAAGCTATGCAGAATGCAATACCAGTTGGGGGAAAATCAGCTCGATAATCGATGGGCAAACTTTAAATATTTCAAAGAAGTAGGACCGCCAGAGTTTAGAGGGACAATTGACTCGGTAGAAGCTCAGACATGGATAAAGGAGATATAAAAGGCTTTTATAATCGCTAGGGTAACGGAGGGGCAAAAGATAGCTTTTCCCACTTATATGATGAAAGGGGAGTTAAATTTTTGGTGGGAGGCCAATCAAACTAGAGCTGGAATAGGAAAGGTTACGTGGACTAGGTTCAAAACACTGTTCTTTGAGAAAAAAAATTCGACTAGTATGCAGGCTAGGATAGAGGTGAAATTTCTGGAGTTGAAGCAAGGGGACATGTCAGTTGCGGAGTATGCCACAAAATTTAATGAATTAGCTAGGTTCCCTCCACACCAAGTGGACACGGAAGCAAGGAAAGCACAAAGGTTTGAGATGGGCTTAAAACCTTGGCTCTACAACAAGGTGGCGGTATTGCAGATTGGTACTTTTGAAGCACTGTTGGACAAGGCTATCATTTTCGAAGAGGGAAGTGAAGCCATGACTCTTTATAATAAGGAGAAAAAGAATAAAGCTAAGGCTGAGGGAGTTGTTAAAGTGGAAGGGAGTAGTGGAAGTAAGATGTGAAAGAGAAAAGGGGACAATTTAGGAAATATCAAAATTAAGCAGGAGGGTGTGAAGAAACAGATTGTGCAATGTGGAGACTGTGGGAAGAATCATTTGGGTGAGTGCTTGTATGGAAATTCTGTGTGTTTTAAGTGTGGGTAGGAGGGACATATTTCTCCCAACTGTCCTAATCCAAGGATGAATAGTAGTTGTTTTATTTATGGATCAACGGAACATAAGGTGAGGAGTGTCCGAAAAGGAGAGCTAATGGGGGAAATGTCACTACAGGGAAAAGTAGTGGGACGCTAGCAATAATTGGTCCGACTCCAACAAGCAAGCCAATCAAATCAACCGCAAGGACCTTCAATATGACGGTTCAAGATACGGTCGCAGCTGGAGATGGAGTCCCAGGTATTAACCCGATCAATGATATTAATGTATACACCTGATTTGGATTTAACCTATTCTCTTACCATAAGTTTGATAAAACAATATAATAAATCACTAATAAAAATATTTTTGAAGGAGGAATTTGAGTTTCGAATTCGTAACACAAATTTTGTAAGGAGGGGAGAATATAGTAATTCAATGTTTTATAATTAAGGGTAAGGTAATGGTGATTCCGAGGATGGAATCTTTATAAGGAGGGGAGAATGTAAAGACCCAAAAATTTTGGAATAATTATATCTGTACTTTTACGAATATTTTTATTTATTTATTAAGTTTGGTAGCATGAATAATATCTTGAATATATGTGATATGGAATTAGCAGGATAGTAAATTTAAATTTTTAAGTTAACGGATAATGAAAGTTAAGTCGGATATGGTCCATAACCCTAATTCATGAATTTTGAACAAGGAATGATAATATAATTATATTTTAATATGATATGTATATACTCTATGTGTGTATTGTTCAGTGTTGATCAGAAATAGCAGAGTATTAGAAAACCCTATGTTTAAACCAATAAACCCTAATTTCTAAACCCTAATTGGTGATTAGCAAGCCCTAATGGTAATTAGAAAATCTTAAGATTAAAAGTTATGGGAAATATATGAAATTACCAAATTACCTTTAAAATTTAGATGGGAAAGACCAAAATACCCTTTAGTGTACAAAATGACAAAATTACCCTTTCACTTAACTTGTAAGCTAAAATGTTTTCTAGAATGGCATGACTCATCACTTGTGGCTTATCCCATGTGCCTAAAATCTCAGCTAATCATATCTCTTGTGCCACCTAGCATTTCTTACATTCATTGTATCTAGGTTATAAGAGATAAAGAGAGAGAAAGTCTAAACTTAGTCTCATTCTTACCCAATAACTCGACCATCCATTTTCTCTCTCTAAGGCACGAATTCTTTAAGTAAATCAGTCCCTAAACAACCCTCTAGAACATCATAAACATATTAGGAAGCAAGGACTCAAAGCTTGTTAAGAAAGAGGTATAACCCTAAACTCATCTTAGATCTTGTATGCTTAATCAAAGTTTATGTGTATGTGTTTATATAAGTGTTAGAAGATGATTATATGATAATCTATGATGTTACATCATAGATCTATAGCATCAAAATGCCTTACAATCAAAGTTTTTCAAAACTGCCATGAACCCTAAATTTTTGTCTGACAAGCAAAAGTCAGAGGCTGTAGATTCTTCTATGTTAATGATTTTGTGGGTTTTACGTATTAGACGTGTAGTTTGCTATAAGGACTTTGATCTGGACTTGAAATCATGCTTAGATCATGTCCAGAATACAATATATTCTTTGTCAAACCCAGTTGACCGAGCATGACCAAGAGTTTCTGGGAAACCCAGAAACTCAAAATCAGTGTCTGGCAAGATTTTTTAAGGCAAATATTTGTCAGATGTTAGGAGATTTGGAGATGTTATTGTTTCTAGTATGTAGCCTGTTAGATAGACTCTAGATCCATGCCTTTATATCACTCAAACAATCAACAGATTGTAAGTAGTGGATGGTCAAAGTAGGTCACTCGACCATGACTTTTAAATTTCTGGGTAACCCAGAACTTGTTCATCAGTGTCTGACAACAAGTTCATGGACCCGGATCATGCATGTGTTTGTTGTTTTGCTTGTGGTAGTGTATTTAGATTATACTCTTGTACGTGTACTACATATTCATGCTCCTATATCACTTAGTTAACCAACATAATGAAAGTAATTTATGGTCAAACCAGGCTGGACAAACACGATTGCAGTATTATGGGTAACCTAGAAAACTCAAGAATACCATTTCTGACATGGTTTGACCAGATGCTAGCTTATGATTCTGATGTAGTTTGACTGATCTGATGGTTGATATATGTACTCTGACATATAGACTACAAACCTGAACCATTAGAACACATTAACAAAGATCAGAACCTAAAGAAAATTGAGCCTCAAAATGGACCCTTGAAGCTGACTGGGTTTCTGGGTAACCCAGAAAACCCAGAAAGCCCTGACAACGAATTTGAAGGGCCAGATCTTCATGCTATATATGTGATTGTATGACTTAGATGATGCTTGATTCATGTAGTATTACATAAAAACTACATGATGAATACTTAAGATTGTCTAGAACATGTTTATAATGAGAATTAAAGACGGTCAAAGTAGGCACCTTAGCAACTGATTGTCAGTGTTCTTGAGCCTCAAGAACACCAACCGCGACAGAAACTATCGCTAAAGCCTTTACCGACAGATTTAATAATTTTAGTTTTCTAATTTTCAAAAAATTCATTAAAAATAGAAATAAATTTCAAAAAATTAAAAAATCAGTTTTAAAAATTATTTTAAGTTATAAAAATTAAATTTTGATAAATTGACATATTTTCATTAATATTACTATTTATTTAAATATTAATGGTATTAAATTTATTTAATAAATGTATTAAATAAATGGGTTAAACATAATTTTATATTATAAAAATTATTTTAAATGATAATAAGGTGTTTAAAATATTTTAAGTTATAAATCATGACTTTTAATATTTTAAGGTAATTTTATTGATAATTTAGTATTAATGATAATAGGTTTATTTAATATTTATATTAAATAAATGGTTTTAATGATTTAAAAATCATTTAAAAATGATATAAATGATTTCAAAATATTTTAAGTTATAATAAATGACTTTTAATATTTTCATGTATAATACATTTATATTTAAATATTAATGGTAATTATTTAAAAATGATTTAAGGGAAAATTAGTATTTTAAGAATATTTTAAGTTATTATAAATAACTTTAATATTTTGTCAAGTATTTCATTAATATTTTAAAATTATTAAATATTAATGATAATGGAATTATTTCGTATTTAAAAATGATTCTAGTGTTTGAAAAATTATGATAAATTATAATAATTATTTAAAAATTATTATAATACGTTGAACAATAATATGATTAATATTTAAATTATCTACTATAGTATTGTAGTTACAAAATAGAGTTTAATTAAATATAAACTCAATTATTAGCCAATAAAGCCGTTGGTACACCGAAATGAATCCGAGGTTGACCTGATAAGTAATTATTTATGTTCGAATGACTATTATAACTATGTGACAATGTGTTTAAGCTATATGATGACTGCAAATAGCAGTGCTATGTGTTATGATATATTATTCTAATCAACAGAATAATCTTATAAATGATAGGGTATAAAAGATAAAACTAAGTTGTGTAAGCAGCAGATCAGGCAAGTATCCTTACTCTTTGTATCTATTTATGCAATAATCATGTGTAAGTGAGTTATCGAATTATACTTCTGTTATATAAGTTCTTAAACTCTACTGTTATTGATCATGTATTTCAACATTAGTATTCATGCCAATAATCGAACTCTATTCGTTTACCAGTACAGTAGTAATGTATGATCAATATATACACTCTGTTTAAAGATAGTTAAGTTAGATTATACAAGTGTCCTCACTTCAATAATAATTGTATTTAATCACATGTTAACACATACCTACTAGTTTTCAGGTATGTATATGTTATTTAAAAACCGTCTAAGCTATTTAACTCAGCTAGACACATATTTAAAAAAATCGCTGACCAGGATAGAACATTATTATTACTCAATTGAATTATTTTGATTCAAATTCCTGACTAATTATGAACATCCCGGACAGGGAAAACTTTTATGCGCCAAAGGCGGACCAGCTATATCGTTCGAACACGTAGTATTGATCAATACAGGGCATAACGGGCTAATCACCCTCCATGTCCGTAAGACATGACGGTTTGCAGATGAAGTTCTGTTTAACCTTTTCGGGAAAAAATATAAAGTTCATAGTTTGTCAAACTGTTCCCCATTTATAGTCAGTACATAGTTTCAAAAAATGAAATAGAATTGATATGTAGTTCAGTATTGTTTTAGCTTACTTCACAACTATTGCTTCGTTGTAGAAGTGTCGTCCAAAGAAAACATTTAAATCTTTCAGATAATCTTTATTCATTGCTATTACTTGTTGGGCACTCAAATGCTCATTCTTGCTTTAAATATAAATATTTTCAGCTAAGCTAGCACGACCTGAAGGTTCTAACAAGGACAAAGGGAAGGGGAATCTGAAGGATTAGGTTACATTATGTTATTTGTAATGACTATTTATAGTAGGATAATATAATATTTATCATGTAATGTAAGACTTAAAGGTTCACGACTTTGGGAGAATAGACACTTTGATATAATACTTTTGTTTAATTAATACATTAAGTAGTTGAATGAATGTTATCATGAAGCACCGAATACGGGTTTCAAGTACCCGGATTTGGGGGCGTCACAATAGATTTGTTCATTTACATGTTAGCTACAACCTTGAATCATTAGATCACCAAAATCTTACCTAGAAAACAAGTAGTGGAAGCCTAAAGTAGGCTGGTCGAACTGTACTTCATTTCTGAGTAACCCGGAAAATGAAGAACAGCTCTGACAACTACTTTGAAGGCTTAGATCTCCTTATTGTGATGCAGTATGACCTTGTTTGTTGCTTGATCGTGTAATGTTACACTAGTACTACAAGATCTGACCCTTAGCAAGCCCAAAAACATGAAGATCAATGATCTAGACTTGGTCAAACCTAGTACCCGGTAAACTGACTATGAAGGCTCAAGAACACCAAAGGCTACACTTTCTGTCGCTAAAGGCTATAGCGAGAGTTTATTTAATTTAATTTAATTTATTTTCTAAAAATCATTTAAAAATAGTAATTAATTTATAAAAATTCCAAAAATAGTTTTAAAAATTATTTTAAGTTATAAAAATTAACTTTTAATAATTTGTCATATTTTTCATAAACATTAGTATTTATTTAGACATTATTGATATTTAATTTATTTAATAAATGCATTAAATAAATTAATTAAAAATAATTTTATTATATTAAAAATCATTTTAAATGATAATAATGTATTTAAAAATATTTTAAGTTATAAAATATAACTTTTAATATTTTAAGGTAAATTTCATTAATTATTTAATATTAATGATATTTAGATTTATTTAATAATAATACTAAATAAATTAATTAAAAATAATTTTAATATTATAAAAATCATTTTAAATGAAAATAAAATGTTTAAAATATTTTAAGTTAGAAAATCTAACTTTTAATATTTAAAGGATAATTTCATTAATAATTTAATATTAATGATATTACAATTATTTAATAGTTATATTAAATAACATATTGATTTTTAAATCTTTATATTTTATAACATATTGATACATACTTATTGGTTTCTAGTATGTATATATTGACTTAAAAGCCGTCTAAGCTATTTGATTCAGCTAGACACATATTTAAAAATATTGTTGAACAAGATAGAACTTTATTATATCCAATCGAATTATTTTGGTTCGGATTCTAGACTAGTATGAACATCCTGAATCTGGGAAACTTTTATGCGCCTATGGTGGATATGCTGAACGAAAATATCGTTTGAACATGTAGTTTTGATCAATACAGGGCATAACGGGCTGATCACCCCCGTGCCTGTAAGTTATGACAGTGTACATATGAAGTTCTGTTTAACCTTTTCAAAAATAGAAAACAATGTTCATAGTCTGTCGACTGATCCCTAATTAGAGTCAGTACGTAGTTTCAAAATTTTGATATAGAATTGATAAGTTGTTGTTATTGGTTCAGCTTACTTCACAACTGTTGATTCGTTGTGGAAGTGTCGTTCAAATAAAACATTAAATCCTTTCAGCTAATATTTATTGTTGTTATTACTTCAAATGTCCATCCTTGCTTAATTTAAATGTTTTCAGCTAAGTGTGAACAACCTGAAGGCTCTACTAAGAATAAGGGAAAAGGAAAGGTTGTAGAATAAGTTAGTGTTATATTATGTAATAGTTTGACTTTATTAAGACAAGGATGATATTTATTATTATCATGTATTGTAATGTATTAAAGGTTGCGTACTTAGGATTAAACTCTGATATGTAAATTAAGTTTGGTATTTATATTATTGTTATTATTATTGGTATTATTTCGCTCATAGAAATGGTATCGTGAAGCACCGAGTTCGGGTTTCAAGTACCTGAATTTGGGGATGTCACATCTTCTACGATTTAAAAATTTTATCATTAATTTTATCGCTGAGACTCAACTTAATAAATAATCCACATCACTTAATTATCCATGCACTACGGGCCAAGGATATTCATTAATATCACAACCACAAATTATCCATGCACTATGAGCTAAGGATATTCATGTTTTCACCAATGGTCATGATCAAGCCAACCACTATCCATCAATGCACTACGGGCCAATGAGGACTTTTACCAAATCATTTGTAACATTACGGTCATGATTATACCAAATAATCCCTAGTCATAATCATACCAATCAACAGTCAATCTATGCACTACGACCAAAGATAACTTTCATCACAATATAACCATGAGGATGATGACAATGATATAAGAATGAAAGCAAGGATAAATTTAAAAGATTTTTAACTTAATTTATCCAGAATTCAATAATGTCCAAATTGTCAACATTATACTGCTTTGTGGAGTAAAATTCAAGAATAATATTGTATCAAAAATAATTTGGACCAAAAAGCAATCAATTGTGAATAGTATCCCAGGTGAATAGTACTCGAGTGAATAGTACTTCGTAAATAGTAATTCAAGAATAGTACCCATAAATAGTACTTTGTGAATATTACCCATGAATAGTACTTTGTGAATAGTCCCCGTAAATAGTACTTTGTGAATAGTATCCTGTGAATAATACTTTATGAATAGTACCCCGTGAATAGTATTTTAACATGAAAAACTTAAAATTTAACAAGAATGTTCATAAAAATATCCTTGTGAAATGATACTAGATGAAGCGCAAATTTCAAGGATATTCTACTAATTTTAGGGAGTATAGAAGCAATACTTTAACAAATTGAGTGTAGAAGTAGGAATACGAAACGAAATAATATTACTTACATACTACAGAGTATGGAAGAAAATATTATTTCATACGAATACCGAACAAAATAATATCAATTACCTTAGAAAAAGACTGGATACTGGAATAGTGAAGTAGCAGAATACTCTTCTTCTTTCTCTCTATAACTTCTCTCTCTATATTTGCTCTTGTGAGTCTTAGTGAATTAGTGATAATGAAAGAAGAATGAGCTTCTATTTATTGAAAAATCTAGTTTCGATAATTGCACGTTTTGGGGCTCGAATTATTACAGTATAATACCTTCATCTTTTTCTCCATTTTTAATTTAGTCCTACAAGTATTATCAAACTTGCACCACCTCCCCTAATAGTACATGCATTTGAATCAATAGTACATGCATGTGAATCAATAGCTCCATTCATGTGAACAAATAGTTATATACATGTGAACTATTAGCAATTAATTGCTCATTTATCCGATTAATTACCCGATTGGTCAATTTAACCTCTAGAAATCAATTATTATCAAAATAAATGTCGATTTCCACTAACACTAATAATCCCAACATAATTAAAATATCAATTTTATCTTTAATCAACACAAACTTATTCATCATTAATATTATAATTCATAATATTTAACAACCAACTCATTCCTAAGAAAGAGGGGGCTTTTCGATAAGGATTTCTCCCTATTGGCGCGTAATTAGGTGACCAAACCCATTTCCTCGACAGAACATTCTAGACATCGTCAATAATACAAATAATAATATGAATAACTTTGTCATCTCAACTATTGTTTTAATAATATAAAATATTATACAAATGTTACTGTGACAATAATTGAATTAATAATATGAGAGATATTATGTAGAAATTGAGTATAACTGAGTGACTTCTCACGTAAGCATCAATAATCAAAGATATTGTACAATATCGTGTGCTACTATGCAATTAAGTGTAATACTGTAGTTTTACCACTAGATATTTCAACAGTTAACGGTAAAACTTTCGCCGTTAATTTTATAAAAAGATATTTTTTTCGTTTTCTAACTCCGACAATACTTCCATTGTGGGGTCCACCAATGATTGTATCGTCGTATAAATATTCCCTGTTAAAATGAATATTCCCCGACCAATCAAATATTTTATAAAAACTTGCTTACTTTGCAAAATTTGTAAATATTACCCACACCTATAACATTATATCAAATCCACACCATAATATTCAAAAATATATTTCGAGAAAAATTAATCTTTATTCATAAAAGTTGGGGTCTTATATAGATGGTCACTAGTTTTCTTATGAGATAAATACATTTTTGGTACCTTTACTGGGACCCAACTTACAATTTGGTACCCAAAGTGAAAAAACTTACAAACTGGTTATTGTACTCGAAAATTGTTGCAATCCGATTAAACAATAGGGTTTCATCCATGTTCCGTTTGAAAATTTGATGTGTCGGATGCAAAGGATGACATGGCGATGATGAAGCAACAAAGTTTAATTGATGTATATTTCCCATTTATAAAAGATGATCAAGAAAACCAAGAGATCCAAGCTCGATATTTGGGGGAAAAAAATTTTAGGGTTCTTCTCATTCTTCCTTCTTCTCTCGCTCACCAAAAACCGAAGAGATCGAACAGCAAAAACAAAGAGCTCGATATTTGGGGGAAAAAAATTAGGGTTCTTCTCTCATTCTTCCTTCTTCTTCTTCTTCGGGTTTTCAGTGTTTAATTGAAAGGATGAGCTCATCTTGGAGTGGAATTGTAAATGAAATTGGGGAAGAAGATTGTAGTTCATGCAACAAAAATGAATGGATTGCACCAGACTTCCCAAGTCGGTGTCACTGTGGAGCAATGGTGCAAATGTGGGAGGAAAAGAAAGATGGAACAAAACATCTAGGAAGGCGATTCATTGGGTGTATTAATTATCGGGTAAGATTTTGGAATGATGTTTTTTTTATTTCTTTTCATATGATTGCGACTGAAAATGGCTGGTGTGTTGCTGTGTAATAGGACAGGAGAGCTTACTGCGGTTTCTTTAAATGGTACGATCCACCATTTCCTGAACGAGCCAAAGATGTTATTGAAGATTTGACATTAAAGTTGAAGATGAGCAGAGAGATGTTGGTTAAATTGAAGAATGAAAATAGTGAGAAGACCAAGGATTGGAAAGAGTTGGCAGAACTTAATTCAGTGAAGACATTGGAGAAGGAGGTTAAAAAGCTAAAGAAGATTATTGTCAAAGCTCAACAAAAGGAAAAATGTTTATGATTTCTTTTAATTTGCTTATGGATGTTAGTTGGCTGGTGTTGTTGGGGTTAGAATTTGAATGAATGATGCTTTGTTTTAATGTATTAGTTAAGTTGAAGGTTTATTTTTGGTGGTGTTTCAATGGATTGTGATGTTTGGTGTTTTAATGAATGCAGGATGTTGTTGTTTCAATGAATGAATAATGTTGCTGTTTCAATGAATGAATGATGTTCTGTTTTAATTAATGAATGAATTGCATGCTCTGTTTCTTGTCTTTCTAGTTTGTTGTTGTTTCAATGCTCTGTTTTTTGCAAATTAAGGATGCTTTAACAGAGGCTGGTGGCAAGTATTATGGTCACCATATCCCACAAGATATATAAATAAGACACAAAGCTTAATTAATCCGACTACTACATGCTCTGGAAGATTAAACTACTAAAGAATGTGTCTAGCAAAACTAAGTTAAAATTCAAGAATAAAGATAAGCTCCTCAAGTTCATCCACATTGCATCCTTGCTGATTGAATTAGGACTAGCCAACATCCATTAAGCTCAAATTATTTTCTTCTTCGTCATAATACAGACTACTGAAAGAGCACTTCATTGAAAGAGAAAAGGAAAGGGGTAGATATGTTTCCTATTTTAATCAGCAAAATGCACTGCCAAACCTCACTCAAATTGACCAACTGGTGAAAATGTTAGGAAGGCCTTATTGGTACTTTGCAGAACATAAAAAAATGTCATCATTCAATTCGACCATAAAAATGAAAAGGATTCAAGCCAACCATAAAAGGATTCAATTCAACCATAAAAATAAAAAAAGCTGCCATCAGTCATGTTCTTAAAACTTGATATTAAACAATACATTGTCTTTAACAAACTTGAAAAAAAGCTGCCATCAGTCAATCATTTCAATCAACACACTGTCCAAACTTGATATTAAACAAAGGTCATAAATATTAAACAAAGTTCTTAAAAATTAAACTTGGATATCTCATGTCCCTACTGACTTCCAACTTAATCTCTCATGTTCTCCATTGTGCTTGAAGTTGGTGGATTGTTGCTTGATGTAAGTAGGGTTCTATACATTCTTGTAGCATGAGGTGTGTTATTTCTGCTTGATCCATCTTGATATATGACTTCTCCTGGAGTTGGCATCTGCATTTGACATAACCAAGCACAAGTATGGTTACATATGAAAATGACAAATAAAAGTAACATAAATACTTACAATTTAAAAAAGTTGTAACTCACAAAAACTAATCCGAGTTTTGTCCATTCATATTATCTATTACTGACTCCCTCGGGACTAACATAAACACCAAATCCTGCCTTTGGTACTTTTAGCGGGTCTTTATCCTCTTAACTTGCAACTTTGGTGTAGTATTAGTCTGTATAAAAGTAAAGAAAGAGAAGTGTAGTATTAGTCTGTATTCCACTGTTTAACATCCATTTCATCTATCGACGACAGTTTCAAGATAACTGAAATTCAATACCTTGTTAGAATTTCTAGAATTGTTATGTTTCTTTTTTGGATCTGCTGATGTAGTGCAACTTTTCCTCTTGACCTGCCTACTTGCCTGACATAGATAAGCCATTGCTGTTGGAATAATGTTGGAATGCTATAAACAAAACTGGAATGCTATAAACAAAAATGGAATGTTGGAATGCTATAATACTTACATTGCTTGACTGAAGTCCATCTGTTTGGCCACTGATGGTAGGACAGTGGCCCTTATTGTGCCCTGTCTGTCTACATTTTGAGCAATGCATTTTCCTTCCCTTCCTTGTTATCCTTGTAGGATTTTTTGGATTCTCCCATCCTTCTTTCCTTCTCATTTTCTTAGGTCTTCCCAATACTTTATTGCATATTGGAGGAGGTAACATCTTATGAAAACTTGTTTCACCCCAAAAACTGCTTATAACCTCTACCATGTGTGTGTAGGCTTTTAGGTATGTTTCCTTCTTGTACCAATGAGCAAGATAAGTTTCAGGCTCTTCCTCCCTGAAATATATTGCTGAAATTGCATGAGCGCATGGAATCCCTGTCAAATCCCACTTTCTGCAAGTGCATGTCTTCTGCTCAATGTTAACAACATATGTGTCTCCTCTCATCTTAACCTGAAATTGATTTCCTCCACCCCACACATGAACAATAATAACGGACTCATCAATAGCTTTATCAAGCTTTTTTCTGATCCTAGGACATATAGTATCACCTGACTTCTTCATTGCATCCCTTTTAGTGTGGAGCCTAATCATAACCTGGGTCCTTATTTCTTCTAACATATCAATACAATTCATCCATCTTGCTTTCACAATCCAAGCGTTAAAGCATTCTGAAATATTATTCTCCACCACATCTGATTTGCATACAGTTTTAAAAAAAGCCTTGCTCCATACCTTAGGATTTAGTTCTTGAAGTTTATCATGTGCATCCTTGTTGAGTCTATTCACCTCTTTCATGTTTCTCTTGAACTCGGCTTCATATGTTGACATTGATGCTGCCCAAAAAGCCTTCCTTAATGCTAAGGATGAGAATTTTTTTTCTGAAATTTGCGTATATCTGTCTTGAATAATTCCTATGTTCAGCAAAAGGAAGAACCTCGTCGATAGCCACTTTCAACCCTTTTTGTTGATCACTGACCACTGTCCACCCAGACCCATCACCTCCCTCCAAGTCTTCAACCAACAAATTTAGAAACCATCTCCAACTATCAGTGTTTTCAGTCTCCACAATAGCCCATGCAATAGGATACATTTGATTGTTCCCATCTCTACCCACGGCTGAGATCAATTGTCCCCCAACAGCAGTCTTAAGGAAACATCCATCTAGCCCAATTATGGGTCTACATCCCTCAAGCCAACCCCTTTTCAAAGCATGAAGACATACATAGAACCTCTGCAAGTAAGGCTGATCTGTAGGATTGCTTCTGTGTGGAAGAACATCAATTGTATTGTTCTTGTTGGACTTGATCAATTCAGTGGCATAATCCCAAATTTTTTCATAATGTTCCACTAGTAAATCCCATACATTGCTTAAAGCCCTGCTTCTAATCCTAGAACATTTACAAATAGTAATGTCCAACTGAAACTTCCTCTTGATCTCATCTTGCATGTCTTTTAACTTCCACTGAGGGTTTTTTCTAATTCTGTTGCCATAAAACTCAGCCATGAATTTGACTGATCCCTTCCTATTTTTGAAAGCCCTACTACATGTATGTTTTTTCTGGTATGTCTTAACCTGCAGTATCTCAGATGAGCCATCCATTCTGCTTACAAACAGCTCCCAATGACATTTTGGGTTTTTACACTTTAGTCAAACTTTTTCCCAAAGATTTCTAAGGTACCTTACATCCTTTCCTTTTCCCAAACAATATCCTCTAATAGCCTCTCCGAACCATGAGGCCCATCGAACATCATTCTAAACACGTAAGTCAATATCTTTTCTCTTGGTCAGGGGTCAAATGTTATCATCACTCTTTCCACATTCTTTTTCCTACTTAGCCTATCTGGTTGATTTACTTCTTCAGCATCTTCACTCTCTTCATCACTGTGTACATCCATAGACCTCATCTGATCTGAATCTTCATATTCACTAGGTGACCACTCCTTATCAGTATTATCTGTATCTCTTCCATCATCATCAGAATTTGCAGTCTGTTGTTGCTGAACATTTTTCTGTGTACCTGAGTGTAGATTAGTCTCATCTTCATGTGTACTTGTTTGTACATTAGTCTCATTTTCAGCCTCCTTTTCTCCCACCTCTTGCAACTCATGTAGATCAATACCACCAGCATCATCAGGATCTCCAACCTCTCTAATTTGTTTAGTATACTCCTTAAATTTTGTTCTTGCATTTTGGTACTCTTCATCACTGCTTAATTGTTCATCATCACCAGTCAAGTCAAGATCGTGAGGCCTCTCGAACTTTCATCACTAGTGAAGTCACCATTCATAGCATTGTTCCCCTCAGATTCACCCCATTGTTCTCCTCATTTTCATTTTCTTCGAGCTTACTAAGTAGATCAAGGTTCTTCAGATAATCAGGGTGATCCTTGTCAAGTTTATGATCCACAAAAACTTCTACAGTCATATCTTTTGCAGAAACTTTAATTAAATCTCTAATCGAATCATCATCATGAATTAATCTAAACACTTCACCATATTTAAAGAAAACCTTAGCAGTAGTATGGTACCTTAATATATGAGCCATTTGTTCATTTATACGTGTAGTGCACAAGAAATCAGGATCACTAGGGACAACTTTTTTCAACCCTCCTACATAATGTTCTGTGGGCTCACTGACAAACTCTCCACCATAGTGCACAATTAATGAAATCATATCTGTCACTGTAAAAAAAACAAAAAATAACATAGAGTAAGCAATGAGAGATTAAGTAAGCAATCCGACAAAATATAAAATCTAATTCTCCAAAATAGAAAACTAATATATAAATGAATGATATAATTCAAATCATCAAGAACAGTGATACAGAGCACAAGAGCACAAGAGCACAAGAGGTGTTCTTATTTGCAGATTCAACACATATCATTAATTCAACACTAAGAGCACAAAATTTGGGGAAAACAACCACAAACATCCAACAAGGTGGGCATTAACCACATAAAGTATGCATACATAAAGATTAAGTTCAAAATCGAGTGCACAGAACAAATCTTTAACACTCGAAATAAGGGTTTGGGTGCTTACTCAAAATGGAACACACCGAATCAAAAATAAGGGTTTGGGTGCTTACTTTTTGTTGTCGAACTGTACGGCTTGAATCTCTGTAAGGGTTGAATAGACTGTAAGGCTTGAATCTCTGTAAGGGTTGAATAGACTGTAAGGCTTGAATATCTGAATCGCTAGATGAGATCGACTTCGAAGCTCTTCTCTCTCTGTATTCTGTCTCTCGCGTTTAACCCTTATTTCTTCCTCACTTGGTCACGTGAGAAGTATTATTCCCTCCAAAACTGATGTGTCTAAGGCCTTATACATATCATTATCCGCGTCATATGAGGAAGCCACATCAGAATTTTCCATCTACTCCGTTAGTCAATTTTAACGATTATTTCAAAATTGTAAAGTACAAGCACCAGATCTAAACAATTTTCGAGTACAATAATCGGTTTGTAAGTTTTTTCACTTTGGGTATCAAATTGTAAGTCGGGTCCCAGTACAGGTACCAAAAGTGTATTTAACCCGTTTTCTTATTGGTGTGGGGAGACCAAGTAATTCCATCCCTTTGGTCTAAGCCGATGAGGTTTGCTTTAACCGCTCCACAGATGGTCACCGATAATCCTTTGTATTGGGGAAATCATGTAGTTTCACCTATCATTGTTTGGTTTGAAAGTAGAAAGATGATCCCAGTACCATTAAATAGGTTTTTTGTTTCTGGTAGGGGTGAGACCGCACCGTGAAAGGTTTCCTATGTACTCGCATTGACGAGGGGAGATCAGGTTTGCGTAGTTCCAACCTAGCGTGAAAAGGTTGAAAGTTTTAGGTGGTAAAGATGGTGTAGAAATGTTTTTTTATTTTTTTTGTGGTTAGACCGAACCATAAAATGGCTACCTACGTACTCCCGTGTATTGGGGAGATCATATCTGCGTAGTTCGCCCCTGATGGGACAAACTAAAGTTGTGAGGAAGTGTTTTATCCCTAGTGGGACAAACTGAAGTTGTGAAAGGTTTTATCCTTAGCGGAACAAACCAAATTTGTGAAAAGTTTTATTCCTAGCGGGACAAACTAAAGTGGTGAGGATTATATGTAGTGAGAAAGGTTTTGAAAACCTGAATTAACTGATGGATCTGATGATCTAAAACTTAGATGTTGGTTTGTAGGTAACTTCAGACATAGTACCATTTCACGATGTCCGAGTTGATGAGTTGGGGAAATTCCTCACCATCCATCTCTTGTAATCTGAGGGCTCCTACAGTTTGGGGTGAATTTTCCTGTAAATTGATCTTAGTTGTCATGAACCTTCTTCAAGACCAAGTCATATTCTTTGAACTTCCATAGCTGAACTTTCTTGTTGTTGGATTGAGCGATCTTCTATTGATATAACTGACCATGGAAGATGGCTACGACCCTCCTTTCATCTATTAGAGACAATTGGTGATACCAATCTTGTAACCATGGGTCTTCATCCATCTTAGCATCTATCAACACTCTCAGAGATTCCATTTTCACCTATATGGGAAGCACTGCTTTCATGCCATAGCTTAATGAGTAGGGGGCTTCCCCAGTGGAAGTGCACATTGACGTTTTGTAGGATAATAGAGTCAGAGGCAACAAGTCAGGCCATCCTTTGTGATTGGAAAACATATTTTGCATGATCTTTTTTATATTCTTATTAGCTTCTTCAATAACCACATTCATCTTTGGATGATAGATGACGAAGTTGAGATGTTTGATGTGGAATTTACTACATAACTTATCCATTATTTGATTATTGAGGTTTTTGGCATTGTCTGATATAATCACCTCTAGTTGTCCGTATCGACTAATGACATTATTTCTGATGAAACCAACAATCACTTCTTTAGTAACCCTGGGGGAGGAGGCTGCTTCTACCCACTTGGTGAAGTAGTTGATCATGGTAAAGATAAACCGATGACCATTACTAGTTTTGGGCTTGATGGGCCCGATCACGTCCATTCCCCGTATTGAGAAGGGCTAGGCCGTACTCATATTATGGAGCTCCCTTGGATGGGCATGGATAACATTCCCATGAATTTGGCATTGATAACATCTCCTGACGTGATCATCACAGTCAGGCTTGAGAGAGAGAGCCAGAAATGCCATGTTCTTAGGATTTTCTTGGCAAGTAGAGGGGCACTCATGTGTGGGTCCATACTCCACCATGGATTTCATCCATTGGCCTCTGAGCTTAGTCTTTGTCTAGGCATCTAAGAAGGCCTAGTCTTGCATCTCTTTTGTGGAGTATGTCTCTATTCAGGTAGAATTTCATAGCCATGCGATGGATCCGCTTTCTCTCAGCTGGACTTGACTCAGCAGGTAATGATCCATCTCACATATACTCCTTGATATGCTAATACCAAGGGTGTTGGATGGAAGGCAGCTCATCTGATACTTCTCCAATGAAGTTCCTAGAGGTTGGTGCCTTTTACTTGGAAAATGTGATATTTGGCATATCTTCCTTATCAAGTATGTTTATTAAAGAGGCCAAAGTTGCTAGTGCATCCAAAAAGTCATTCCTATTCTGAGGAATATGGAGGAAGGATATTTCTTCAAACTCCTAAGCCATTTGGATAACTTACCGATGGTAAGGCAGTAAATGTAATTCTTTGGTGTAATAGACCCCAGTGGTTTATCTGATTACCAATTTGGAATCTCTAAAGACAGTTAACCATTTGACACCCATAAATTGGTCTAGTTTCAACCACATGATGCAGCCTTCATACTCAGTTGTGTTGTTGGTGTTGACAAAACTATAATTTGATGGCAACAAAATACTGCTTTCCCTAAATGGATACTAGAACTTCTCCAGCTCCAGAACCTTCCATGTTTACAGCTCCATCAAAATATATCCTCCATAGTTAGTGTGTATTGTCATGATGGTGTTGCTGAATTATCATTACAATTTCATCGAGAAAATATATTTCCAAGGGTTTAAAATCCCTTGAAGGTGTAGAGGCCAGTTGATCCAAAATTAGTTGACCATTGACAGACTTTTGAGTCATGTAGATGATGTCAAATTGCTATAGGATCAACTGCCATTTGGATAGTCAACAATTCAACATGGGTTTACTGAACACGTATTTGAGAGGATTTATGCGGGATATGAGATGGGTTGTGTGACCATGAAGATAATGTTGTAATCTTATGGAAGCCCATGCTAAAGCACATCATGTTTTCTCAATCAGAGTGTCATTTTGTTCACTGACACTGAATCTTTTGCTAAGATAATAGATAGCTCTTTCTCGGCCTTTATCATCTTTCTGTCCCAACATGCAGCCCATGGCATTGTAATTGATTGATAGGTACATAAACAGGGGAACACCATCCCTGGGAGGTACCAAAATAGGAGCTTTGACTAGTTGCTCTTTGATGAAAAGGAAGGCTTTTTGACACTCATCATTCCATTTCATGGAGGAGTTCTTCCTTAATAACTTGAAGATGGGTTCACAGGTTGCTGTGAGTTGGGAGATGAATCGACTAATAAAAATGATTCTTCCCAGAAATCCCTATACATACCTCTTTGTCTAGGTTATGGGCATTTTAGTGATGGCTTAGATTTTTGTAGGATCCAACTCATTGCCTTTATGGCTTACTAGGAATCCCAATAACTTGCCTGATTTGAAGCCAAAGGTGTATTTGGTCGGGTTAAACTTCAAGTTATACTTACGCAACCAGTTGAAGAGCTTTTTGAGATGATCTATGTGGTCTTCTTCCCTTCGGGACTTGACAATGATGTCATCCACATAGACTTTTATCTCTTTGTGCATTAGATCGTGGAAAAGAGCCATCATGGCTCGCTGATAGGTAGCTTTGGTATTGATGAGGCTGAATGACAACCTTCTGTAGCAAAAGGTTTCCCAAGGAGTGATGAATATAATTTTCTCACATTCCTCTTCAGCAACCATGATTTGATGGTACCCAGCAAAGCAATCAACAAAGGAGTACATGTCATACTGAGCTGTATGGTCAATGAGTATGTGGATGAACGGTACAGGAAAACTATCTTTGAGACAAGCTTTGTTCAGATTCCTATAATCCACACAAACACGCACCTTCCCTCCCGGTTTAGGCACGGGGACTACGTTGGATAACCACTTAGGGTATGTTAATACCATGATGATGCCGGCTTGAAATTGTACCACAATTTCTTCTTTGAATGTCAAACTCCACTCAGGTTTTAATAACCTAAGTTTTTATGACGCCCCCAAATCCAGGTTACTTAACCCCGGGTTTGGTGCTCACGATCCATCATATAAATAACCTCTAACTATCCATTCATTTATGAATATCATCATATATACCATTAATTAATATTATTATAACATTATCCTAGGTTATCTAACCTTAAAATAATTTACATACCTTCAGTTATACAAAAAAGTTTACACATAATAACATAATAAGTAAAGTTTATAATAACTACTCCTGCACTTTGCCTTTGCCCTTGTCTTTCTCTGACCCTCCTTCTACTTCGTTCTTAGCTGAAATGTTATATTTAAGCAAGGGTGAGCAACGAGTTTGCTCCAAAAGTTAAAACATACAAAAAGAGATATGAATCAAGAATATAAGACTCTAGATTCAATATAACTTCAATAAAGTTCAAAGGACTTTGAATTAGCTGAACAAATCATGTAGCAATAACAAGATTTTATCGAATTATAGGCTAAACAACAATTCAATGATGAAAGAGTAAAACTCTTTTGAAGTTTCAATAATGTTCAATGGATTATCAAGATATAATACTACTGCAATAACAAAGTTGAATATTTCCAGATTTCATGCTGAGTTATCACAATGGATCTTGAACTAATCAAGGAATTATCAAATATTCAATATTGAATTACCCCCAAGTGTATCAGATAACCATAAAGATTAAAATATACACCTCTGCAAGCACATGAAGTGATCAACTTCATTGTACCCCTATATTATGCATAATACTCAAAAATAGCACAACAGCCAGATATTCGACCATAAAGTCCCCTTTTTATAAGGGTTGTTCATCTCAGTCTTACATCAAGAGTTCGTACAACAACAATATGGTTTGGATTAAAAGAAATTGTATAGATTTCAACACATAATATCTATACTGATCTAGCAGAAATAATTGGCATTGATCTTTCAATAACAACTTAGTTCAAATAATAGAACGTATCAAGTTTCAACAAATATTAGTCTCGCCAAAATTATTAGCTGAGACAAAAGTTATAAATTGTTCAATAGTAGACAAAAATCAATTGCACTATTTGTAATCAACAATATTATTTATAGATGTGAATAACCAACAATAGTTATTCACTAGTCATCCGTTCGAAGTTTAAAACTCAATTTGAGTTAATGAACTTGTACTAAATGCGAACGATTAATAATAATCTCAGAACTTGAATAATCAGCAATAATTACCCACTATTATGCTTGAAAAATAATAACTCGAGATTGAGTTAAGAAACTTTCTTTGGTCGTTGACTACTGCTACACAATATAATTTAGCTTCGTTTGAAAGACCTATCATCAATAATATTGGTCTAGCAATTAGCGTAATACATCACGTCACATAATACTGTTATTTAAAGTCATTATATAATTTAGACACATAATCATGTAGTCACAACAGTGTTTAGAACCTATACAAACACTTATCAGGTCAAACTATTTCAGTCTGGTTGGACTTTGGTATTAATATAGTGCCCCGATTACCTTATCAGATAATTAACAAGTTTGTTTTCAATAAAACTCTATTCCAAAGCTTTAATATTATTTTAGATAATTTAATTATCCTTTATAACATTTTTTGGATGCTCATAATAATTTTCAAATAATTATTATATTTTATAATGATTTTTCAAACACTGATATAATTTTTAAATGATTTAAATATGAAATAATCCCATTATCATTAATATTTAAATAATTTAAAAATATTAATGAAATCCTTGTCAAAATAATAAAGTTATTTATAATAACTAAAAATATTTTTAAAACACTAATATTGTCCTTAAATGATTTTTAAAACATTAAAATCATTTTAAATAATTACCATTAATATTCAAATATTAATGTATTTCTATCAAAATATTAAAAGTCATTTATTAGAACTTCAAATATTTTTAAATCATTTATATCATTTTTAAATCATAAAATCATTTTTAAATCATTTATTAAATACAATTATTAAATAAATTTATTATCATTAATATTAATTTATTAATGAAATTTATCTCAAAATATTAAAAGTCATTTTTATAACTTCAAATATTTTTTAACACTTTATTATCATTTAAAATGATTTTTAAAATATTAAAATCATTTTAACTAAATTTAATATCATTAAAATTTAAACAAATTAAAATATTAATGAAAATTATGTCAAAATATCAAAAGTTAATTTTATAACTTCAAATAATTTTTAAAACTCATTTTTGAATTTTTAGGAATAATTTTCTATTTTTATTGATTTATTGAAAATTAATTTAATTACTTTTAATAAAACTGTCGTTATAGGCTTTAGCGACAAAAACGGTCGTAGTTGGTGTTTTTCAATACTAAATAACAGCCATGGTCAATGCCGTGGGGGCTACTTTAACCATGGTTAACTCCTCACTGGTTTGGATTCTAGGCTTGAGAGTGTAATCAAGGTGTTGTACTAGTGTAATATTGCAAGTACAAACCAATTTTATGGTCTAAGTACTACATATCATGAAGATCTAAGGGCTCAAAGTCACTGACAAGACTGATCTGGAGTTTCTGGGTTACCTAGAAACCCAGTCAGTTCTAGGTAACTACTTTGTAGCTTTAATAACTTAATTTGTGGACATTGTTTCGGTGTTAGAGTGTCACACTCTTATAGATAACATTTCAAAGAATAAAATTACTACACTTAGGTAGCTTAACTACATCACAATCTAAAGATCTGGCTTGGTCAAACCTTGTCAGAAAAATTGTTCTTCAGTTTTCTGAAAATTCCAGAAAACTTACTTTGTGCTTGGTTAACCTACTTTGACTGCTAATAACTTTAATTCTGTTGATGTTTTATGTGTTTTAATGTCATGGTTCTCTAGTCCATATAGCATAGTATAACAATGATACACTTACATAAGCTAAACACATAACACATGTAAGATCTAAGCTCAACAAAAGGTTGTCAGACACTTTCTGGATATTTTCTTATTTACCTAGAAACTCAAATTCATGACTAGTCAACCTACTTTGATCATTAGTAACTTGGAATCTAGACATGATATGAACATGATTCCACTTCTAGTTTACTCTCCTCATAGCATACTACAACACTGATACACCTAGCAAGTCTAACAATTAACATATCAGGATCTATGTCCTCTGACATTTAACTGTCAAGCCATAAATCTAGGGTTCTTGACAGTTTTTAAAACTTCATTTTCAAGCACTTAGATGTTATGGATCTATGATATTGATAAGTGGATTTTATATCCACGAATCGGGTTCTAATTCAAGCTTATTCGTTGTTAAAACCTTGATTTCATGTTTAGTTTTACTTGTTTCTTGTTATTTTATGTGTAGGATGGTTGGCGTGGCAAGTGGTAAGATAATGAGTCATTTGGAGCATTATTGGAGCAAGCATGAAGTTCAAGCAAAGTCAGAATGAAGAAGGCATGCCCACTGGGGCGGGCCTAATTAAGCCTAACACTCTCGCATGTATGGGTCTTCAAATCAGTTGACAAGAGTATGTTCACGTAAAATGCATTTTCTACGATATACCCTCACCCCAAGGGGGGTCCCGATTACTGGCCATCCTAGCTTGACTTAAACACTGATGGAACTTGGATTTTGGTTCTTTTATGGCTTTAGGACTCTAGTTGGCATGGAATTGAGCAAACATTGCTTGTGTACACATATATTAACACAAACACAAGATCAAAGAAGATACATAAGGCAATTTACAGAGATTACATACAGATCTTTATATCGAGCACTAGAGTGAAGATTTTGAAGGAACGTTAATATTGATTGCGGATTAAGGCTAACGTGAAGGGTGTTCTGCATTATTCTTCTTCTTAGTCTTATATTTTTAATTGAAAGGATGTTATCTTTAATTTATTCTGTTATTAATTCATTGACGAATATTAAGGTAGAGATATGCTTGACATCGCATGTAATCGGATAAAGGACTTAATCTTAAACCTTCTTTAATTATAATTCGCATAGAGATATAATGAGTTAGTCGATTAAGGTGTTTAACTTGTTTCTATCTAAATTGTGGATTTAAGGTAATACGGTATTAGTACATCGAGAGGTGGCTAGTGCTACATTCATGTTCTTGATTAATAAACTGGGATAGTGAGTTGAACTTGAATAAAGGTGTAAAAATCAAAGTGAAGCTTAGGGTGAAATCGTAAGCCTAATTCTCCAATAATTGTTTGAAATTTCAGTTTTTAATATTTGTGATTGTTTTGTGATCATTTACTTATTAATAATTTAGTTTTTATAATTTTAATCATAGTTTTGGATAGTTTAATAAAATCAGGATTAATAAGAAACTGATAATTGTGATGTTAAATTCTTACTAAGTTTTCTCTGTGGGAACGATACTCTACTTACTATTATATTACTTGTTGACCATGTATACTTGCGTGTTGTGCGTAATTAGATTTTACCCAACAAGTTTTTGGCGCCATTGCCGGGGAACAATTTTAGTATAGATTTTAAAATTTTACGATATCAGTTTAATTAGTCCAGTTTTACTTAAACATTTTTATTTTCGTTTTGTTCCTCTTATTACAGGTTTTTGAAGTGGTTTATGCAAACTCGGTCCAAAAATTCAGATTGCTTCCTTTTGAGGATGACATTGAGAAACGGTTTCAGAGGTTAAGTAAGTGGATCAAGGAAATAAGAGAAGAATTCAAAAACTCTGAAAAAGAAGAAGTAATGGCTGCAGAAGATCAGAAAGCATTGAGGGATTTTGCTACACCCAAGGTGACTGAGCTGCAGTCAAGTATCATCAGGCCTGCTATAGCTGCGAACATCGTTTAAATCAAGCCTGTGATGATTCAAATGATTCAAAATTTGGTTCAGTTTGGGGGTTTAGCAAATGATGATCCGCACGAACACTTAGTTAGCTTTCTGGAGATTTGTGACACCTTCAGGTACAATGGGGTGTCGGATGATGCAGTAAGACTTCGCTTGTTCTCATTAACTCTACGGGACAAGGTGAAGAGTTGGTTACATTCTCTACCGATGGGATCAATAACTAGTTGGGAAGACCTAGCTCAAAAATTTCTTGCAAAATTCTTCCCACTAACGAAAATTGCAAAAATGAGGAATGCGATAACGATGTTTGAATAGCAACACGGGGAGTCATTGTATGAGGCATGGGAAAGATACAAGGAATTGCTCAGAAAGTTCCCGCATCATGGATTTCCTAAGTGGTTGCAGATGAACACATTCTACAATGGGTTGAACGGTAATCTCAGGTCCAGTATTGATACAACTTTAGGTGGAGCGTTTATGGCTAAGAGTTATGAGGAGGCCTACAAATTGATAGAGACTATGGAAGCTAACAACTATCAGTGGCCCACGAAAAGAATGACATAGGCAAAGGTAGTTGGAGTGTTAGAAGTAGATGGTGTGACGGCAATACAAACGCAAATTTTAGCACTCTCAAAGAAGTTGGATACTATGTCAGGGGCACAAGCACAACATGTTGCAATTATTTGTGAATTGTGCGTGGGTGAGCATCCTACATATCAATGCGCAATTAACCCAGCATCAGTGCAATTTGTGTGTAGCTACAACAGAATTCCACAGAATACATACCAGAATGCTTACAATAAAGGGAATAGGAATCATCCTAACTTTTCGTGGAGTAATAATTAGCATCAGCAAGCTTCACGGCCATCATTTCCCTCAAGTTTCTAGAATCATCAACAACCAGCTCAACATCAAGAGAGAATCAGATTTAGAGTAGTTGTTGACAAAGTACATAACAAACAATGAGGCGGCTATGAAAAATCAAGCAATGGCAATGAAATCGCAAGAGATAGCTATCAAGAATCTAGAGAATTAGATGGGAAAAATTGCATTAGCATTGAACAATAGACCATAATGGACTCTACCAAGTGACACCTAAAGAAATCCGAAGGGAAATCATGAGCAGTGTCAGGCAATCACCTTGAGAAGTGGAAAACATTTAGATGGGAAGAATACATAAAATTTAGCTAGATTAGGTGACAAAGTTGATGACAAAGTGGTTAAAGATAAACGGGATGAGGAAAAGCAAATTGAGAAAACAAAGTTAGATGACAAACCAGTTGTGTATCCTCCACCGCCATTTCAGCAGAGAGTCCAAAAGAAGAAATTAGTAAGCAGTTTGCAAAATTTTTGGAAGTTTTTAAGAAACTTCATATTAACATCCCGTTTGCAGAAGCCCTGGAGCCGATGTCAAGTTATGCTAAATTCATGAAAGGGATTCTGTCCAGGAAAAAGAAGTTGGAAGATTTCGAAATAGTGGAATTAACAGAGGAGTGTAGTGCGGTTTTACAGTAAAAGTTGCCACCAAAGTTGAAAGATCCGGGGAGATTCACCATTCCGTGCACGATTGGGAACATGGCATTCAATAAATGTTTATGTGATTTGGGGGCAAGTGTGAACCTTATGCCCTTATCAGTTTATACAGAATTGGGTTTGCCACCTCCAAAGCCTACAAACATCTCATTACAGTTGGCGGATAGGTCAGTCACGTAACCGAGAGGCATTGTAGAGGACATATTGGTTAAGGTTGACGAGTTTATATTCCCCGCAAATTTCATAATTTTGGATTTTGAGGAAGATAAGAACATCCCGATTATCCTAGGGATATCTTTCTTGGCTACGGGTAGGACGCTCATCGACGTACAAAAAGGTTAATTAACTATGAGGGTCCAAGATCATCAAGAAGTAAAATTTAATGTTTTCATGGCCATGAAATTCCCTATGGATGAAGAAGAATGTTTCCGGATTGATATCATTGACCAGATAATGAGCAAAGACATGGGTAAAAGTTTGGGGAACGATCCATTGGAAACGACACTATTGGGAGATGATGAGTTAGATGATCCAAAATTTGTGGACTACTTGTAGATGTTAGACTCCCTGCCACGAGTTAGCAGATTTAAAACACCCTTTGAACCATTACACAAAGAGGAGAAAGCAACAACAAGGATGAAACTGTCATTGGAGGAGCCACCGACTCTTGAACTTAAGCCACTCCCTAAATAGCTCTGTATCGTGATTTAGGCAATTCTAATTCTTTACCATTATCATTTTCACGCACTTAATGAATTACAGGAAGAAAAGTTGCTGAGAGTGTTGAGGGACCACAAATCGGCTATAGGATGGACAATCACGGATATCAAGGGAATCAGCCCATCCTTTTGTATGCACAAAATTCTGATGGAAGACGATGCAAAACTGACAGTGGAACAATAGAGACGGATTAATCCAATCATGAAAGAAGTAGTGAAGAAGGAAATACTGAAATGGTTGGACGCAGGTACCATCTATCTGATTTCAGACAGTAAGTGGGTTAGTCCGGTGCAATGTGTGCCAAAAAAGGGAGGAATGACCGTGGTTCAGAATGATGACAATGAGCTAATTCTGACAAGGACAGTGACTGGTTGGAAGGTTTGCATGGATTACAGAAAATTGAATAAGGTGACCCGCAAAGATCACTTCCCTTTGCCCTTTATCGATCAAATGTTGGACAAATTAGCAGGACATGAGTACTACTGCTTATTGGATGGATATTCTAGTTATAGTCAGATCATCATCGCTCCTGAAGATCAAGAGAACACTACGTTTACATGCCCATACGACACATTCACATTCAGGAGAATGTCGTTCAGTTTGTGTAATGCACTCGCTACCTTCCAGCGGTGTATGATGGCCATCTTCTCGGACATGGTGGAGAAAATGTGGAAGTCTTCATGGACGACTTCTCTATTTATGGGGATGATTTTTATGCGTGTTTGGAGAATTTGGTAATGGTCTTACAAAGATGCATAGACACGAATTTGGTCCTGAACTGTGAAAAGTGCCAATTTATGGTTGAAGAAGGCATAATTTTGGGGCACAAGGTCTTAGCTCATGGATTAGAGGTTGATAAGGCGAAGCTGGAAACGATTGAAAAACTTCCTCCACCAAATTCAATTAAGGGAATTCGAAGTTTCTTGGGACATGCCGGGTTTTACAGACGATTTATAAAAGACTTCTCTAAAATTGCAAAACCTTTGTGCAGTCTTTTAGAGAAGGATTCTATTTTTAAGTTTAATGATGACTGTAAATTGGCATTCAAACTATTGAAGAAGAAATTGACTTCAACTCCTGCAATCGTCGCACCAGATTGGAATATGCCCTTATAGTTAATGTGTGATGCGAGTGACTATGCGGTTGGGGCTGTTTTGGGTCAGCACTGATAGAAGATATTTCATGCCATATACTATGCAAGTAAGACACTTACAAAGACTCAATTGAATTACATAACTACAGAAAAAGAATTACCTGCAGTAGTATATGCATTCGATAAATTTCGGGCTTATTTGATTGGAACAAAGGTGGTACTTTATACAGATCACTCGGCTATTCGGTACTTAATTTCAAAAAAAGATGCTACACCACGCCTTATCAGATGGATTCTCCTTTTACAAGAATTTGATTTGGAAATAAACGATAGAAAGGGGACATAGAATCAAGTTGCCTATGACGGCCCTAAATCTAGGTCCTCTGACCCCGGTTCGGTCATCACGATAAAATACAAACATCCACCTCTAAATAACATACGATAACTAAAATGCGGAATATAATAAACGTATGTCGTTCATTCAAAAGGTGTTAATAGTCCCAAGATACGATAACCTTAATATCATCTTACACACATACCCTAAAATAAAAAATAGGGTTCATATTACATAACAGTAATTTAAACTAAGCGCAAGGTAAAGTCTGCTCCTTGCCACTAGTCTACATCATCCCTTTACCCTTGTCCTTCCCTAAGGTCTCGGGCTTAGCTGTAATATATTCATGATATAGCAAGGATGAGCAACAAGTTTGCTCAACAAGTTTAAATACAACAATAAGGATATATCATGATGAATGGAAAAATATCTGGCAATGGATTCAATAATATAAGTATCTGAAGGATTCAACAATATGAATATCGCAAGCAAAGATAATGATTTCTTTTAGAATAGCTTCTAGTCAAATAGAATTTGAACTATAACACTCCAATGGAATCAATAGCTAATTGACCCTTTGGTTACTGGCTACAAAATAAGTACTTGAGGGGATCAGCCTCACGTACACTATATATATGCATAACATTTAAATATGCTCTGTGTATCTTATATTAGATACCTAGGTACTCCCTTATCATAGAAAGGGGTGTTCTTTCAGTTTAAGAATCCTTACGTTCAATAGGTTTGGATAGCTTTTATAAAACTTCATACGCTTGTCTGACCGAACAAAGGTTCAGACTCTATCTAACACAGTTCAAGAATTATTGAACTTTAAATGATGTACAAGTCCAAGACTGTACGAACTTAAGTGCACTAAGTACGAATATCAATAATATCTATGTGAAATAATTGTAAAGTAATTAAACCACTGAATAACATGCTTGGAAATAAGATTCAAGCTTAAATGAATAACTTTCAATTCAACAATAACCTACTCAATACATTATGAGAAGGATAAGAAACTTTCACAACAAATAAAGTTGTGTAAGTTAGGAAGATTGCACATAATAAAATAGTGTTCGGATACTTGCTCAATATACATTTGAGTAAGAATTAAGGAACTTGCTCAATAGAAGTATGATTTAAGGAACTTACACAATCAAACAGTAAGTTCAAAGAAAACTTGCTCAATAATAATTGGAGTAAGTTTAGGGAACTTGCCTGTTTGCTCAACTACAATATAATACTAGCTTTAACTAACTTGCAATGAAACAACCTAACATTATCAAGTCGGTCTTTCAATTAGTATGTGTAAACTAATACGAGTCTACACTTAAAAGAATCAAGTCATCACATAGCATGCTTCTCAACATATTATATGGCATATTGGTCATATATTACAAGATAAAGAAATCATTTAAGCATGCCTTAAATTTCAGAACCAAAAAACAAAATCAAGTAAATCGCAGGATTTACATAATTGCTATTACATTCCCTTGTCCGACTCAAGGTTGAGGCTATCGCTCTCCCGACTTCAAATCCAACTCTAACACACTAATCACACATACATTTTAACATACATACATTCTAGAGTTTCACACATGACCATACTTGAATTCATTACTTCAAGTTTAACTTACAAGTTATATGTCATTAAAACATGAAAAAAGGTCATGTAATCATCATGCTTAATACATATGAATCATATTTAGGAGTGATATATCTATAACGTGACATCTTACTACTTTAGTATCTAAGTACTCACATAATATGCAACTTATGTTTGAAAACATGTCCAAGGTTGTCTTTGAAATCATTTTAGCATGAATGATGTAAGATAACACATGTAAGACAACTTCAAAACTCTTATCATAACGAGTTAAGTTATGTTAACCTCCCTTTCAAGATCAGAATCTAAATCTTTTAGCGTTAATGTTCATTAGCCTTAACTAAACTTTTCCTTTCAAACCAAGTTCTAGCACAAAGCTTGTCAAGTTGGTCATGGATATAACATCTCTGGATCACATATCGTGAACATTTAGGTTCCAAATCAGTTGTGTATATGGTCTTATAAGTTTAGAACTCGTGAACACAAGTTTTCCACAAAGTTAGCTTTGAAAACTTTAAGTTTTGCTACAACTTCCTTACTAATCCAAGTTGATTACTTCATACCACATATGAAATCTTTACATATCATGTTATACTCCTCTATAGGTATGTATCTAGGTCTTAACGTCAAGTTAGTAACACATATAACCAATGAAACCAAAGAATCGAGTTCGAGTATAATGGTAGTATTGCTACCGCAAGACCTAGTATAAATTAAAGAATTGCGCTTACATCCGGAGACAGAACTAATTTTTGGGTTATGGCATTATACCGCACCCTAGTATAAATAGGGTGCAACTGCGCCATGCCTGCATCAGAGACAGTAAGGTTACTCGGTTTTGCAGAGTAATTACCAACATGATTTCTAACAATTCAAGCATGCTCCAAATCAATATTAAAGTGTTCATACATATTAGAAAACTTCTTACACACCTAATAACATGTTTGTTCATATCAATTAACAAATGAATTCAATTAATCAAATAAGACGCATTTCAAGAGCATAGTTAGAACTTATACCTTCTTAAGCTTGGATTGAACCTCCTACCCTCTGAGTATGTTTCTACAATGCTCAGTAACTTAGACTTTCTAATTAGGCTATCAACAATATAAAATCAAAATTTAGAGCTTGTATTTATAAGGGAACTATGAACTGGACAATCACATTATCCTAATGTTGGAGCTCATGGTGTAAAGGAAAGACACATTGGTTACTAAGGAGTGGTTGAACAACCCACCACCGGCCATTGGCTAGCAAATGATCACCTAAAACTAGCCACTTGAAGAATACATAACTAGCTTTTGTTCACTGTTCATGTACTTTGGGATTTATTTATGTACTCACATTATATAACCCATGTACATTAAATACACACAGTAAAATAATGTAGTTAGGTATATTAATCGGGTATCTCCATAATTATATTTTACTACACACATAAACACACAATAACATTATATAATATTATATATCTAGTGTGCACACATAACTTCTTTTCCAATTTCTGGAATAAACAGACATTCATTTATTTCTATTTAACAATCACTTATGATTTTATTGCACTACTTGATACTCCATATCATTAGAATATATTCTTATTATATGATTCTATGCATATCATATATTACACTAATGTTCCAATTCATTTCTTTTAGCAGAACTTAACTGCGTCTCGGATCGGACCTTTGGCCAAATTGCATGCCATTTTGTATCTTTGGAGGGCACAAATTGTCTTGGTTTTATTGTAAGACCCCAACTTTTATGAATAAAGATGATTTTTTTATAAATATCATTTTTAAATATTATGGAATGAATTTGATATAATGTTATAGTTGTGGGTAATATTTATAAATTTTGCAAAGTACTCAAGTTGTTATATAATATTCGATTGGTCGGGAAATATTTGTTTTAACAGGGAATGTTCAGACAATGACACAATCATTGGTGGACCCATAATGGAATTATTGTCGAATTGAGAAAACGACAAAAATATTTTATGAAAATAACGGCGGAAGTTTTACTGTTAAGCTGTTGAAACACTTTCGGTGTTAAAAAACAAGAATACGCTGTGGTTGCATAGTAGCACAATTTGTATTGATTATTGATGCTTACGTGAGAAGTCACTCAGTTTTGTTCAATTATTGCTATAGTAATTGTTGTATAGTATCTCACATTATTTGATTCAATTATTGTCAATATTTTATATATTATTAAATCAATAATTGAGACAACAAAGTTATTAATATTATTATTTGCAATATTAACGATGTCTAGAAGTTCTGTCAAGGAGAGGTTTGGTCACCTAATTGTGTGCCAATAGGGAGAAATCCTTATTGGAAAGCCCCCTCTTTCTTAGGAACGACCTGGTCGATTAATATTGTGAATTATAATAACGGTGATAAATGTTGTTAAAATTATTAGGGTGATTTTTATGAAGTTTTGCTTATTTTATGGACCCCCATTTACCCATTTTTCAAAATAATCGGTAGAAATTTCTTAAAAGGTGGGCCCACATTTGGGGGCCACATGTGGGGCCCACGAAAGAAAAATGGGGGGGAGGGAATCTGGGAAGTCACGGAAGTTTATATATATATATATATATAAATTTTGTTTTATTATTATTATAAATGTAATAAAACAGAAAACTTTTTATAAAGTTTTGTTTTATTTGATTATAAATAGAATATATTATATTTTATTATGCATAGTGTTTGTATAGTGTTTACATAGTAAAATCTTTTTATATAAAACAATATACTTTTATAAACTTATTTGTTTTATTAGATTTTAAATAATATATATATATATATATATATATATATTATAAATTTTGTTTTATTATATAATTATAAATAGAATATATTATATTTTATTGCATAATATCCTTTCCATTTTCCTATAAATAGGATGCTTAGTTAGAATTAAAAAACACACCAGAAATTCAGAGAATTCTTCTTCTATAATCTTGAGCGTATTTCTTTAGAGTTTAAGAAATCTTTGAGCGTAGAAAATAGTTCAAGTTTTCTTCAAGTATACCCGTCGGAATACTCTTCTTTTTAAGGTAAGGGGTATTATTCTTTTGTATTCATGAAGAGAGTTATTTTCTTTCAATACTCGTAAGGGTTGTTATTCCATTCTTTATTATTATATTGGAATAACCTGTCTATGTGAAGTACCGCATACATGGTGAAATTCTTCTGTTATTCCATTCTTTATTATTCTGTTGGAATAACTTGTCATCGGCGGATCTATCGCATGTACGGTGAATTTTGTTGTTATTCCATTCTTTATTATTACATTGGAATATCTCGTCTGCGTGCGTGATTATGCTTGACCTGGTTCCATTCTTTATTATTCTGTTGGAATATCCTGTATATGCGGATTACGCATGATCTGGTTCCATTCTTTATTACTCTATTGGAATAACCTATCTATGTGGATTACCGCATGCATGGTGAATGATCCTTTGTAGTCATTCCTTATAAACTTGTGGAAATGATCATACCACGTGGATTACCGTGTATGGCGAAAATCCATTTGCAATTTCATATATTCTATTATACTCAGTTGGTTAAAGTTTTGGCTTATATACTCCATGAAATTAGTAGAATATCCTGGATATTTGCGCTTCATCCAGTATCTTTTCATGGAAATATTCTTCTGAGCATTCTTGAATTTTTACTCCACAAAGAAGTATCATGTTGACAATTTGGACGTTATTGGTTCCTAGATAAATTAATTATAAATCTTTAAAATTTATTCTTGAACTTATTTTATTGAATTATTATGTCATTGTCATCATCCTCGTGTTTATATTATGTTGAAAGTCATATGTGGCCTGTAGTGCATAGATGGACTTGGTATGATTATGACCAGGGATTATTCAGTATAATCATGACCGTAATGTTATAAATGATGTGGTAAAAGTCCTCATTGGCCTGTAGTGCATTGATGGAAAGTTGTTGGCATGATCATGACCATTGATGAAAACACGAATATCCTTGGCCCGTAGTACATGGATAATTTGTGGTTGTGATACTAATGAATATCCTTGGCCGTAGTGCAGGGATGATGTGGATTATTTATTTAGCTGAGTCTCAGCGATAAAAGTGATGAAAAACCATTAAAATCATAGAAGATAGTAGATTTTATTCTCTACTTGACTCTTCTAATGGATTACTTATTCCGCTACAGTTAAACTTGATGTTTGTTATATTGTATCAGTTTAACACTGTTGAATGGTCCTATGAACCTAGGGCTCAACTTACCCTTCTTCCCAAAACGAATCTTCCCTTTCTAGGGAGATACTTTCAGAAATGCATAGCTTCATACTTCAAAATCTCTCTTCTTGCGATGCAAGTTCGTATAATTCTTCTGGCGATCTTGAGCTGCTACTAATCGTGCTCTTATCACCTTGATGATTTCTACCGTCTGTTATACCAATTCTAGTCGCAACAGTCGACGTTTTCCAACTTCGTCCCAGCATAAGGGCATTCTACATTTCCTACCATACGATTGTTTTATGTATATGGCATTCCAATACTGGCGTGATAACTATTGTTATACGTGAATTCTACTAATGGAAGGTGATCCTCCTAACTACCCTTGAAGTCCATCACACAAGCTTGGAGCATGTCTTCAAGTGTCTGAATCGTTCTCTCACTTTGTCCATCGGTCTGCGGATGATACGCGGTACTCATTCGTAGTTGTGTCTCCATTCTTTCTTGAAGACTCTTCCAGAAGTTTGACGTGAATCGCAGATCTCTATCTGATACAATAGATACCGACACCCCATGCCTTGAGATAATTTCCTTAACATACAATTTGGCTAACTGGTCCAAACTATACTTAATATTAATAGGCAAAAAGTGAGATGACTTAGTAAGACGATCTATAATTACCCATATGGCGTCGTGCCCTTTCTACGTTGCTGGAAGTCCCACCACAAAGTCTATTGTGATGTGCTCCCATTTCCATTCTGGAATCTCTAATGGTAATAATAACTTGCTTGGTCGTTGGTGTTCTGCCTTGACTCTCTGACAAGTTAGACATCTACTCACGCATTATGCAACTTCTCTCTTTATGTTTGGCCACCAGAAGTGGTGACGCAAATCTTGGTACATCTTCGTGCTTCCTGGGTGTATCGAGTATCTTGTACTGTGCGCTTCTTGCAAAATCTCCTCTCTCATTTCTGGTACTAGTGGTACCCAAATTTGTCCTTCAAATCTTAGAAGTTCAGTGCTATCAATCTTAAATTTCAATTCATCACCTTCAGTCACACGCTTTTTGAGGTTAATGCAATCTTCATCCTTTTCTTGTGCTTCTTTAACCTTATCCAATAAAGTTGGACTCGCTATCATTGTAAATAATTGTTCCCTGGTCTCCATCGGATACTTAATCTCCAAGTCTAGTCATTCAAAATTTTTCACCAATTCTTCTTGAATGGTCAACTTCAATAACTTCTCTTTGCCTTTTTTACTCAGGGCATTTGCCACTACATTTGCTTTGCCTGGGTGGTACAAAATCTCATAATCATAATCTTTGATCAATTCTAGCCATCGGCGCTGCCTCATGTTTAACTCTCTCTGCGTGAAGATATACTTCAGACTCTTGTGGTCCATATATATCTCACACTTCTCACCATACAAATAATGCCTCCAAATCTTCAAGGCAAAAACTACCGCTGCTAACTCCAGATCATGAGTCAGATATCCCTTCTCATAATATTTTAGCTGACGTGAGGCGATCACGAATGACCCTCTTGTGTTGCATCAAGATTACAACCAAGACCCCTGTGTGTGATGCATCACTATACACTACAAACCCTCCCGTGTTGTCCGGTAAGGCCAATACAGGTGCTTGACTAAGCCTCTTCTTCAATTCTAGGAAACTTTCTTCACACTTCTCCGTCTAATTGAACTTAACTGTCTTTCTGGTAAGATTGGTCATCAGTGATGCTAATTTCAAAAAATCTTGAATAAATCTTCGATAGTATCCCGCCAATCCTAGAAAACTCCTTATTTCTGTCGGCGTTTTTGGCTGCTCCCAATTGATAACCACCTTTACCTTTGTTGGATCCATCAAAACACCATTATTGTCGATAACGTGCCCTAAAAACTGCACTCTTTGTAACCAAAACTCACATGTGGAGAATTTTGCATACAGCTTCTCCCTCCTTAATTTTTCCAACACTATCCGAAGATGCTCGACGTGTTCTTCCTCCGTTTCTGAATATACTAGAATGTCATCGATGAATACGATAACAAACCTATCCAAATACTGTTTGAACACTATGTTCATCAAATCCATAAAGGCTGCTGATGCGTTCATCAATCCAAATGACATTACCAGAAACTCAAAGTGTCCATACCGAGTTTGGAATGTCGTCTTTGGAATATCCTCCAGCATCACTTTCAGCTGGTGATAACCGGTCCTTAAGTCAATCTTTGAAAAGTACTTTGCCCCCTTCAACTGATCAAACAAATCATCTATCGTGGGTAACGGCTACTTGTTCTTAATGGTGACCTTGTTCAACTCTCGGTAGTCGATATAAAGTCTTAGCGACCCATCTTTCTTCTTTACGAATAAGACTGGTGCTCCCCACGGTGATACGCTCGGTCGAATGTATCCCTTATCTAACAACTCTTGTAATTGAGCCATTAGTTCTTTCATCTCTATCGGTGCCATACGATACGGCGCTTTGTATACTGGTGTTGTCCCTGGTGCCAAATCAATGACAAACTCAATCTCTTCATCTGGTGGCAATCCCGGAATCTCATCTGGGAAGACATCAACGAAATCCCTTACAATAGGTATTTGACTCAGTTCACTCTCGACTCGTCGAGTATCAACCACCTGAGCTAAATAACCTATACAGCCCTTCCTAAGCTATTTTTGTGCTTGCACCATTGTCAGACAATGAGATTGTCTCGGCGATTTACTACCATAAAATACCACTTTTGACTTATTCAGAGTCTTAAGGTTTACACACTTCTTCTTATAATCTATAACTGCTTCGTGAACCGATAACCAATCCATCCCAAGGATTACATCGAACTCCCCCAAACGAATTGGTATCAAATCCACTTTGAGCTTAAATCCTCGCAATTCAGTATAAAAATTCTTATGAATATATTCTACGGGGATAATTTCCTTATTTGCTACTTCTACGTTCATAGGATGTTCTAATCTCTTACGGGGTAAGTCTAACTATCTAGCAAAATCTTCGAAAACAAAAGAGCAGGTAGCACCCGAATCAAATAACATGTATGCATCTATATCATTGATCAGAATGATACCTAACACCACATCCTTAGACTCCACCGCATCATGTATGGTCATGTTGAATGTTCGTGCCGTTGGTCTGTTAGCTTGACTGGCTGGTCCTCCAATGTTCAGCCCATTGTTGTTGTTGTTGCGGTTGCCGCTAGCTGCATCGCCCTTTCTTTTTGGACATTCCTTAATTTGATGATCCGTGGCTCCACACGAGAAACATCCTCCCTTCTGCTTATTCAGACACCGAGGAACCATATGCCCCGGTTGTCCACAACAATAACAAACACTCTTTCCCCTCATGCACTCCCCCGAGTGATTCCTCCCACAGTTGTTACACTTTATAATTTTCTTAGCCTCCCCTCCGGACTTATTGCCTCCAGAGGATTGGCTCTCCGTCCATTTACGCTTGTTGGGGTTGCTGCCTCCGTTGCTTCCCCCTTTCTGCCCTTCCTGACCGGTCTTATTTGTTTGTTTGAATCGAGCGATGGCTTCATTGCCTTCTTCAGCAATGATAGCCCTTTCTAAAAGATCAGAGTAAGTCTTAATATTCAATACAACCATTGCTTTCTGTACCTATGGTTTCAGTCCTAATTTGAACCTCCTAGCCTTCCTGGCCTCCGTGTCAACCTGATGTGAAGCGAGGCGGGCTAACTCGTTAAATCTCAATGCGTACTCTGCGACAGACATACTACCTTGTTTTAGTTCCAGAAACTTAACCTCCATATCCTGTTGCGTATTCTCCAAGAAGTAATTCTCGAGGAATTGCTCCTTAAATCTCTCCCAAGGAATAACTCCTTCGTCTGCTCGGCCCCTATTGGCTTTCCACCAATAGTTAGCTTCGCCCTTCATCATGAAAGTGGAAAAACTCGTCTTATGTGCTTCAACAACTCGTGCGACCTCAAACAACTTCTCCATCTCTTCTATCCATGTTTGGGCTTCAATTGGATCCAAAGTTCCTCGAATTTCGGTGGTCCTACTAATTTAAAGTCCTTAAAGCTAGCCAAATGTTGTCCTGGCTTCCCTGCTATTGGCAGGGGTCTATTTTGCATTGCCTCCATTAACAGGTTAACAAAGTTCTTCACTGGATCAACATTTAGCCCTCCACCATTGTTAACGGATCCTTCCTCCCCCTGATTCTGCTGAACTCTCCTAGGCCGCATGATCTGAGGAAAGGAAGAAAATTATAAGGCTTTATGTGATATGCTATTCATGTTAGCATTAAGAAGTTTACGACGTCTATCAATCATTTTTGATTTAAATAAACAACTTCAGTATCACAATAAAACTCGATGGATTTCCTCAACCCATCACTTACATACTCTACTTGAGTTTTCTGCTAAGGTTATAACCTAGGTTTCGCATTCCTAACGTTTATAACCTACAGCTTTGATACCAACCTATAACGCCCCCGTATCTGGGTCCTCTAACCCCAGTTCGGTCATCACGATAAAATACAAACATTCACCTCTAAACAACATATGATAATAAAATACGGAATATAATAAACGTACGTTGTTCATTCCAACGGTGTTACTAGTCCCAATATACGATAACCTTAATATCATCTTACACACATACCCTAAAATAAACAATACGGTTCATATTACATAACAGTAATTTAAACTAAGCGCAAGGTAAAGTCTGCTCCTTGCCACTAGCCTACATCTTCCCTTTACCCTTGTCCTTCCCTGAGGTCTTGGGCTTAGCTGGAATATATTCATGATATAGCAAGGATGAACAACAAGTTTGCTCAACAAGTTTAAATACAACAATAAGGATATATCATGATGAATGGAAAAATATCCAACAATATGAATATCTGAAGGATTCAACAATATGAATATCGCAAGCAAAGATAATGATTTCTTTTAGAATAATTGCTAGTCAAATAGACTTTGAACTATAACACTCCAATGGAATCAATATCTAATTGACCCTTTGGTTACTGGCTACAGAATAAGTACTTGAGGGGATCAACCTCACGTACACTATGTATATGCATAACATTTAATTCTTCTTTGTGTATCTTATATTAGATACCTGGTACTCCCCTATCATAGAAAGGGGTGTTCTTTCACTCTAAGAATCCTTACCTTCAATAGGTTTGGATAGCTTTTATAAAACTACATATGCTTGTCTAACCGAACAAAGGTTCAGACTCTATCTAACACAATTTAAGAATTATTGAAATTTAAATGATGTACAAGTCCAAGACTGTACGAACTTAAGTGCACTAAGTGTGAATATCAATAATATCGATGTGGAATAATTTTTAAACTAACTAAACCACTTAATAGCATTCTTGGAAATAAGATTCAAGCTTAAATGAATAAATTTCAATTCAACAATAATCTACTCAATACAATATGAGAAGGATAAGAAACTTTCACAACAAATAAAGTTGTATAAGTTAGGAAACTTGCACACAATAAAATAGTGTTCGGATAGTTGCTCAATATACATTTGAGTAAGAATTAAGGAACTTTCTCAATAAAAGTATGATTCAAGGAACTTGCACAATCAAACAGTGAAGCTCAAAGAAAACTTGCTCAATAATAATTGGAGTAAGTTTATGGAACTTGCCTGTTTGCTCAGCTGCAATATAATACTAGCTTTAACTAACTTACGTTGAAACGACCTAATATTATCAAGTCGGTCTTTCAATTAGTATGTGTAAACTAATATGAGTCTACACTTAAAAGAATCAAGTCATAACATAGCATGCTTCTCAACATATCATATGGCATATTGGTCATATATTACAAGATAAAGAAATCATATAAGCATGCCTTAAATTTCAGAACCAAAAATAGAATGTGGCAAAACTGCAGGACGGTGCAGCTGCGCCTAGTCTAGGCTTATGGACGGCGAAGTTTCATTGTCCCTTGGCCAGACAAAGGTTGGTCTACTGCTTTCCTGACTTCAGTCCAACTCTAACACACTAATCACACATACATTTTAACATACATACATACTAGAGTTTCATACATGACCATACTTGAATTCATTACTTCAAATTTAACTTACAAGTTATATGTCATTAAAACATGAAAAAAGGTCATGTTATCATCATTCTTAATACATATGAATCATGTTTAAGAGTGATATATCTATAACATGACATCTTACTACTTTAGTATCTAAGTACTCACATAATATGAAACTTATGTTTGAAAACATGTCCAAGGTTGTCTTTGAAATCATTTTAGCATGAATGATGTAAGATAGCACATATAAGAAAACTTCAAAACTCTTATCATAAGGAGTTAAGTTATGTTAACCTCCCTTTCAAGATCAGAATCTAAATCTTTTAGCGTTCATGTTCATTAGCCTTAACTAAGCTTTTCCTTTCAAACCAAGTTCTAGCACAAAGCTTGTCAAGTTGGTCATGGATACAACATCTATGGATCACATATCATGATCATTTAGGTTCCAAATCAGTTGTGTATATGGTCTTATAAGTTCAGAACTCGTGAACACAAGTTTTTCATAAAGTTAGCTTTGAAATCTTTAAGTTTTGCTACAACTTCCTTACTAATCCAAGTTGATTACTTCATACCACCTACGAAAGATTTACATATCATGTTATACTCCTCTATAGGTATGTATCTAGGTCATAGCATCAAGTTAGTAACACATATAACCAATGAAACCAAAGAACTAGATTCGAGGGTATGGTGCTAGTATTACACAGACCCTAGTACAAATAGACACGATTCGCCATCTTGGAGACAGAATCGATTTTGGGTTATGGGCAATTTGTTGTGATGCCCCCAAATTCAGGTACTTGAAACCCGAATTCAGTGCTTCACGATACCATTTCTTTGAGCGGAATAATAATAATATTGTCATAAATATCAAACTTAATTTACATATCAGAGTTTTCTAAATCCTAGGTACGCGACCTTAAAAAATTTCATTACATGATAGATAATAAATAACATCATCTTATTTAAGTCTAGCTATTACATAACATTACACAAACTTATTCTGACAACTTTTTTCCCCTTTATTCCTGGCAGAGCCGTCTGGCTGGTCATACTTAACTAAAAACATTTAATTTAAGCAAGGATGAGCATTTGAGTGCCCAGCAAGTAATAACAATTATAAATATTAGCTGAATGGATTAAATGTTTTCTTTGTACTACCCTTCTACAACAAATCAATGGTTGTGAAGTAATCTGAACCGATAATAATAACATAACAACTCTCTATCAAATTTTTGAAACTACGTACTGACTATAAATAGGGTTAGGGTGACATACTATGAACATTATTCTCAATTTTCGAATAGGTTTAGAAGAACTTCATTAAATGAAACCGTCATAACTTACTACTACACGGGGTGATCACCCGTTATGCCTGATTGATCAATACTACATGCAAGAACGATATTATCGTTCACTCTCTGTCCTTTGGGCTCATAAAAGTTTCCCTTGATCGGGATATTCATACTTAGTCCGAATCCAACCAAAACAATTTGATTGGATACAAAAAGGTTTTATCATATTCAACAATATTTCTAAATCTGTGTCTAGCTGGTCAAATAGCTTAGACGACTTTTTCTTAACGTATGCATACTGGGGATCAATAGGTATATATAAATATATATGTATTAACATGTGATTAAATACAATGATTATCCAAGTGGGGACACTTGAATAACCATATTTAGAAATTAACGAATAGAATATAAATATCTGAATTACCATATAGTACCATCTTGATAATCAATGATCGGTAATAACATATATAACAACAGGGTTAATAATCTGGTACAATAATAATATAATTCTGAAACTTCTTACTCATGTCCATTGCATAAAGAAAATGCAAAGGTAGGATACTTCCCTGGTTTGCTGCTTACACAACTTAGTTCTATCCTTAATTCAACGACCTATCATTTATAAGATTGTTCTACTGATTAGAATAACATATCATAACACATCATACTATTATTTATAGTCAACACATAACCCAATCACATTGTCACGTAGATATATCAGTCTTTAAGACACAAACAAACAGTTATACAGTCAAACTATATAGGTTCGAATCAAATTCGGTAGCAGCATGTGCAAGTGACTTTATCGGGTAATTACGAGTATAAAACTCTAATCTGTAACTCAAATATTATTCTGATAATTTAAATATCAATCATATTAATTATAAATGACTTATAATAATTTATAATTAATTATTATAATTTATCATAATTTTTCAAACTCTGGAATCATTATTAAATGATTTAAATATTAAATAATTATATTATCATTAATATTTAAATAATATTAATGTATTAATGCAACCCTTACCAAAATATTAAAGTTATTTTATAATAACTCAAAATACTTTTAAAGTATTAATTATTACCCTTAAATGATTTTTTAAAGTATTTAAAATTATTTTTAAATAATTACCATTAATATTTAAATATTAAGGTATTATTCACTAAAATATTAAAAGTCATTTATAATAACTTCAAATATTTTAAACAACTTATATCCTTTTTAAATGATTTTTAAATCAATAAAATCATTTTTAATCTATTTATTTAATATTATTATTAAATAAATCTAATATCATTAATATTAACTAATTAATGACATTTATCTTAAAATATTAAAAGTAATATTTTATAACTTAATATATCTTTAAACTCTTTATTTACATTTTAAAATGATTTTTATAATATTAAAATTATTTTTAAACTAATTTATTTAATATAATTATTAAATAAATATAATATCATTAATATTAAATAATTAATAAAATTTACATTAAAATATTGAAAGTTACATTTTATAACTTAAAATATTATTAAATACCTTATTATTATTTAAAATGATTTTTAATATAATAAAATCATTTTTACTTTGTTTATTTAATGCATTTATTAAATAAATTAAATATTAATAATATTCCAATAATTACTAATATTTATGGAAAATATGCCAATTTATTAAAAGTTACTTTTTACAACTTAAAATAATTTTTAAAAGCGATTTATAATTTTTAGAATTTATTTTATATTTTTAAATCATTTTATAGTTTAAATTAATAAGTCTGTCGCTAAAGCTTTTAGCGACAGAAACCGTTGCCTAAAGTGTTCTTGAGCACCAAGAACACTGACGGTCAGTGTTCAAGGCTCTCACTTTGACCACACATTAAACACTGATTCAATGTGTTTCTGGGCAAGCTAATACCTTGATCTTGTAGTACTAGTGCAATATTACAAGATCCAACAACATTCATGAACAAACTGCATCACAATTAAGATATCAAAGCCTTCAAAGTAGCTGTCAAAGTTGTTCTTCATTTTCTGGGTTACCCAGAAATGAAGACCAGTTTGACTAACCTACTTTGGGCCTCTTCTACTTGTTGCTCGTGTAATGTTTTAGTGATCTAAGAGTTTTAGTGTGTAGCTAACATGTAGGGGTACAGATCTATTACATAAAACACATATAACAACAACACAACAAGAAGATCTAGTCTAGTCAAAGTCTGTCAGAAAAGTTGTGCATACGGTTTTTGGGTTTTCCAGAAACACTCAATTAGTGACGAGTGGTCTACTTTGACCAGTCACTCCGATCGTTATATTGATGTTATAAAGGGTATAAAGACATGGATCTAGAGTCCATCTAACAGACTACAACATGAAAGCAAAAACAAGAACAAAACATCAAAAACTTGACAGATCTGGAGCCTTAAAAATCTTGTCCGACACTTTAAAATGATTTCTGCGTTTTCCAGAATTCATTTGGTCATGCCCGGTCAACGGGTTTTGACCAAGAATATCATGAAATCTACATATCCCCGAATTTCGATTCCGATTCTAGATTAAAGATATCATAACATACTGCAAGTTTAAACATTTAAACAGCCAAAACAGTAAACATGCTGAGATCTAGAAGGTCTGACATTCCTTGTCAGACAACATTTTGAAAAATTTTCAGATTCTTACAAACATCAAATTCGTGCACTTAAATGTTATGGATCTAACATGTGTCAACCCAGATCACTTATGGACACTACAAACATAATATTTAAACATAACATCTAACATGATTTTGAAGATCAAATTTCTAGGGTTAGGTTTATACCTCTTATGAATAAAATCTTGAATCTGACTTCTTGATCTGCTATGGGTGGACTTGGGACTTGATTAGGGACTGGTCTAGTAAGGGAATTTCGAAGGTTTGGGTGAGAGAGAAGTTAGTTGAGTGTTGGTAAGCAAAATGAGTAATTTAGTAACCTTTCTCTCTCCAATTCTATTTATAACATGTTGAAATGCTTAGGGATGATCATGTTTATTAGCTTTTGATTGATTAAAGGCTATTACTAGACCACATGGCTAGCTAGAGTTGGTCACCAACTAAAGTTATGGAAAGTTTTACAAGTTATCTATTAAATAATGCAAGAAGGGCAATTTGGTCATTTGGCTTTTACTTTTAGTGGCAAAGTTGTCAATTCATTGTAACCCTTAGGGTTTGACCCGTAGGGTTTAACCCAAAGGTTTCCTAAGCTCTAAATTTAGGATTGTGTATTAAGGGAAAATATGGAAATCATAGTTTCTAGAAATGTGAATTAGGGTTCCCTAATTGAATTAGGTTTCCTAATCACTTTAGACTTGTAAAGTAGACTTCATAATGTACTAATCACCATAAGCTTGCTAAATTAGTAATTAGGGTTTATAACTTAGCAACTAGGGTTTTGATCTAGTAATTAGGGTTTTTAAATATTAATTAGGGTTTACCTAATTAACATTAAACATAACAATGGTCATTAATTACATAACACATAATTTAACAACCTTACAGTCATAGTTGACTCTGTTCTATAGTTTATTAGTAATGCTAGGATTTTGTACTATTTTACTATAACTATTCCACACATTAACATCACACACATATCAGGCATGTTTATATTACTGGAATATAAATAATATTATATTATTATTCTCATTCCTTATTTAAAATCCAGACTTAAGGTTTTGAATTCAAAATCCTTCATAGATACCATTATTAATTAAGTTAAAATAATTAACTTAACTAATATAATAAATACATATCATAATATCCTAATAATCATAAATACAAAGAATCATATTTTTATGGAAAATAAATAATAAATATTTTATTACAAAATTAATTTATTATAAGAATATCATCTATAATGATCAATAATTCATAAAAAGAATTTATTTATAATTATTCATCTAATAAATAATTTTATTTATCACATATATACATATATTTTACTTTGCACATATTCCCACCTTTATATATATATATATATATATATATATATATAATTATTCGCAAAATTTCTTATTGAAAATATTGGGTTATTACTGCTCCGTTGCACCCTAGTACAAATAGGGCGCAGCTGCGCCATGCCTGCATAAGAGATAGTAAGGTTACTCTGTTTTGCAGAGTAACTACCAACATGATTTCTAACAATTCAAGCATGCTCCAAATCAATATTAAAGTGTTCATACATATTAGAAAACTTCTTACACACCTTATAACATGCTTGTTTATATCAATTAAAAAATGAATTCAATTAATCAAAGAAGACCCATTTCAAGAGCATAGATAGAACTTATACCTTCTTAAGCTTGGAATGAACCTCCTACCCTCTGAGTATATTTCTACAATTCTCAGTAACTTAGACTCTCTAATTAGGTTATCAACAACATAAAATCTGAATTTGGAGCTTGTATTTATAAGGGAACTATGAACTGGACAATCACATTATCCTAATGTTGGAGCTCATGGTGAAAAGGAAAGACACATTGGTTGCCAAGGAGTGGTTGAACAACGCACCACCCGCCATTGGCTAACAAATGATCACCTAAAACTAGCCACTTGAAGAATACGTAACTAGCTTTTGTTCATTGTTCATGTACTTTTTGACACTCATTTTGGGACAATAGAGAAATCTCAGCAACAAGTTATTTAAGGCTTGACTTGGACACTATAATTCCCATAATGTAATATAAATTTGTTACTACTACTACACAAAGGAAATTTGGGATTTATTTATGTACTCACATTATATAACCCATATACATTAAATACACGCAGTAAAATAATGCAGTTAGGTAAAATAACCAGGTATCTCCATAATTATATTTTACTACACATATGAACACATAATAACATTATTTAATATTATATATCTAGTGTGCACACATAACTTCTTTTCCAATTTCTGGAATACACAGACATTCATTTATTTTTGTTTAACAATCACTTATGATTTTATTGCACTACTTGATACTCCATATCATTAGAATATATTATTATTATATGATTCTATGCATGTCATCTGAAGACACTAATGTTCCAATTCATTTCCTATAAAGAGAACTTAACTGTCTCGATCGGATAATTTGCACAATTGCGCCATTTTGTATTCTTTGAGGGCTTGTAATTGTCTTTGGCCATCGGGCAATGTCAAAATTGGTTAGCTTCAAGCCAGTTCAAATATCTATCACCACATAAGTCCTATATGAGGTAATTTAACTTCTTCAATGGTGATATATCCATACTTTACATAAATCAATATGTTCAACTCTCGCCACTATATTCAAATAATTTGAATATTTAATCATTAAGAATCCTATCAATTTCTTGATATTAAAACTCTTAGGGGTAGTCCACTAATTTAAATAACTATTAGTGACTCCCTTTAATCATTTCATAAATTCTCATAACCACATAAGGTTTAAATAATCTCATAAAACTAACTCATTAAAATTAAATCACATATTTAATTAATAAGGAGTTTAAAACTTGTGGACGTTACATTGTCGATCATTTGTCTAGGCTGGAAAATCAGGGTACAAAGGAAGAAGACAAGTGTGTAATCAATGAGTCATTCCCGGATGAGCAATTATTTGGGATAAATACAGAATTTCCATGGTACACGGACTTCGCGAATTATCTAGTGAGCAACCTTCTCCCCCTGATCTTACTCGACAGCAGAAAAGGAAATTTCTTCATGACGTCAAGCGGTATATGTGGGATGAGCCTTACCTATCCAAACAGTGTGCTGACAAGATGATTAGAAGGTGTGTGCCCCCAAGTGAAGTAAAGAACATACTGTATGAATGCCACTCGTTAGCATATGGAGGACATTATGGTAGTGAGCGAACAACGGCTAAAGTTCTTCAAGCGGTGTTTTATTGGCCTACATTGTTCAAGGACGCCCACCAGTTTGTTAAAAGTTGTGATAGATGTCAACGGGTGGGCAACATATCGAAAAGGAATGAGATGCCATTACAAGCAATATTGGAAGTTGAAATTTTTGACGTTTGGGGCATTGATTTTATGGGGCCATTTCCAACATCATTTGGTAATCAGTATATATTGCTTGCAGTTGACTATGTCTCAAAATGGGTTGAAACCGCAGCACTCTCAACTAACGATGCCAAAGTGGTCCTCAAATTCTTGCAGAAGAATATTTTTATGAGATTTGGCACACCACGAGCTATCATAAGTGATGAAGGTAGTCACTTCTACAACAGATCGTTTTCAACTCTATTGGCGAAGTATGGGGTCAATCATAAGGTGGCAACAACATATCATCCCCAAACAAGTGGGTAAGCTAAAGTTTCAAATAGGGAGGTTAAGAGAATCTTGGAAAAGGTGGTAAATCCAACTAGAAAGGACTTGTCTCTTAGGTTGGACGATGCACTATGGGCCTACCGAACTGCATACAAAACACCAATTGGTATGTCACCATATCAATTGGTCTATGGTAAAGCATGCCACCTACTGGTCGAGTTACAGAACACGGCCTACTAGGCGATTCAGAAACTTAACTTCGATCAAGTAGCTTTGGGGGAGAAGCGATTACTACAATTAAACGAGCTCGACGAATTTTGACTTCAAGCCTACGAGAACTCTAAGCTATACAAAGAAAAGGTCAGGAAATGGCATGACCAAAAAATCATGCACAGAACGTTTGAACCGGGGCAATCAGTCCTATTATTCAACTCAAAATTGAGGTTGTTCCTAGGCAAGCTTAAGTCAAGATGGTCGGGACCATTCACAATCAAAAAAGTTTTCTCTCATGGCCCCGTTGAACTATACAGTAGGAATCCATTGGAAATGTTCAAGGTCAACGGTCAGAGGCTGAAGCATTATTGGGGTTGCAAATCCAACACGGATGTCATCGCAATCACATTATCCACATACCATAAACAGAGAGTAGTCAGGCTGAACGACTTAAAATCAAGAGCTAATTGGGAGGCAACCCAATTGTACTTTTATTTTTCATATCTTTAATCATAACTGTCAAATTATAGTTTAGTATTTAGCACTATATAATAAGTTTATAGATTAATTAGATAAGTTGTATGTTCTTGATAATCTATCCACCATGTTCTAATTTTTATGTTTTATGGCTTTGCAGGATCTCAATATGATCATGGTGGGGAGTGGAAGTGAAGAAAGGAGCAAAAATTCATCAGTTAACAGAACCCACCCCCACCGGGGCGGGCCCCTAAAGCTCTATACCCACCACCGGGGCGGGGGTCCCCCAAGTCAAATTGTAGTTCACATTCCCGTCGGTGCGGGCTTCCTAAGCTTGTTACCCCCACCGGGGCGGGGGTCCTGGAGTTCAACAAACATTTTTAGTAGTTACTTCTCACTTCACATCTCCACTCCTTCTTCTCCCCCACAACTCTAAATCCGTTACACCCACTCTCCCACGAATTTGGTAATTTTAACTCCATTACCCTACTCCATTACATTAGCACTACTTCACTCCATCAATCCATTACTCCGACCCCTCTCCAACACATCCTCACAACCCAAGTTCATCACATACATTAAATTTAAACTCAGGAAGCCACGAATGAGGGTTCTAATTGTGGGAATTCATCTTGCACTTGAGAGTGAGTAACCTATCTTCAAGTTGTTCATCTTCAATCACCATAATAGCCACAAATTCATCAAGTTTGGGGGAAGAAATCAGTGTGCACACCAAGTGTTTGCAAGATTGTGTGGCTAAATTTTGGCGGAAAATCATTGATAAAGCTTACTATTTTGAATTCAATGGCTTCTAGACTGACTTCAAAGAGGCAACAGGGAGAGAGTTCTGGTACCACACCACCATCACGAACCTTTGACCACCGCAAATTCAAAAGTGCCACCGTTACCGACAAATACGACTACATGGTGATGAAAGCATTTACACCGAAGTGGGGGTTGGCACGGGATCCTGTCGATGGTGGAATGATGTAACAAATTTATCAGAAAGGGTTAAACAAGTTCGCTAAGGAACCTGAGCTCGCCGTTGTCAATGTGGTCAAAGAGTTTTATGCTAACGCCGAGGACAAAGCCCCATTCAACGCTGTTGTGCGGGGTCGATTAGTCTCGTTCAGTGCCGATGCCATTAACACCTATTATCAGTTACGAGTGCCTCGACAGTGCTAATATGCTCATTTACGTTATTTTGATCCTGACTTTGAGGCTATCCTCAAAGAAATAACTAAGCCGGGAATGACATGGATCAAGGGTCAGAAAGGAGGCACAATTTTTCATAGCAAGGATCTCAGTCAGTATGGTAAGATATGGTATGCCTTCTTATGTGCGAAATTATTTCCGTCCCAACACACATCGGACGTGACCAAGGAAAAGGAACTACTTCTATAAGTAATTATGCAAGATTTCATCATCGACGTCGGGGCCATAATCAATTTTTCCATTCACTGATGCTTACGAGGAAACTTTTCGGGCAACTTGCCACACCCTTCACTCATATGTGGGTTATGTCGCCAAGCGGGTGTTAGAAGGTCCGATGATTAACCCACTCAGATGTCGCTTCAACAACTCCATTCTAGAACGATCGCACGATATTCGGTGTGGGCCGGGGGTGATTCCCATCCTAGAGGTCTAGGCTTTATTTTTCCAATGGCTTCGGAGGACGAAGTTGACGCTGAAGACACCCCGGAGGATGAGGATGCGACTATAAGACCCCAACTTATTATTAATGAAATTAAATTTCCTCTATTTATTATTTCTTGAAATAGTAAGGGTTGATTTGATTAATGTAGTTAGTTATGGGTAAAATGCGTAAATATTTTAAATAAGAAAGTGGTTATAAAATATTCATTGTTGTCGGGGAATATTCGTTTGGTCATGGAATATTCTTGTTATCGGAGAATATTAAATGCATTTACGTAGTGACTTTTTGTGTGGGCCCCATAACAGAAAGCGATTGAATGAAGAAAACGACAAGTATAAGTTGTTTATAAATAATGGCGTAGTTCTTACCATTAATACTGTTGAAATACTCGGTCGTTAAAACACAGTAGTACACGGTATTGCACCAATTATTGATTCTTACGTAAGAAGGCACTACTCAATAATTGTTACAGTAATTACTGTTCAATATTTTATTTTATTGATTCAATAATTGATACGTTGATATTTTATATTATTGTTGTTTCAATAATTGTCACTACATAGTATTTTCCATTATCAGATCAATAATTCATATTATTTGAAAAATATTATTAGATAGTATTATTGGCAATGTCTAGAAAGTTCTGTCTAAGAAGAGGTTTGGTCACCTAATTGTGCGCCAGTAAGGAGAAATCCTTATTGGAAAGCCCCCTCTTTCCTGGGAACGACCTGGTTGTCGATATCGTGATTCTGTAATATTATTTGTGAATAATTAATTATTGATTTATATGATAAGGAAAATATTCATTTTATGTGGATATAGATGGAGAAAATTTTAAAGTGACAATTGTTGAAAAATTAATATTTTGTCTTTTCTGATAAAATAATTCATTTAAATATATAATATAATAATGGTGATATTTTTACAATGGATGTGGGATATATGAATATATGAGGAGAAAGAGTATTTTTGTTAATAAAGATATTTAAAACATGTTTTTCATGTTTGTGGACCCCATTTCTTGATTAAAATTTGATTATAGCTTGTAAAATCGTCCGTATGTGGATTTTGGTCAATTTCTATTTGGAATTTGGAAAAATTTCTTTTGTAAAGTTGTAGAGAATTAAATTTCCTATGTAATAAACATAAGATTCGAATTTTTCTGATAAAAAAGCTATTTATTATGAATTGTTGAAGTTCTGAAGTTCCAGAATAATTGATTTTTGGAAGTTTTAATTATTTTTATTAAAAAAAAGTTTTTATTGATTTTGGTGAGGGGGGACCACTTGTGTGGCTGATGTTTTGGATCAAAGGAAGTGTGCATAGGAATTTATAATATATATAATAATATTTTATTAAATTTTCTTCTTTGGTGTTCTAAGCATTTTCCTATAAATAGGGTGCTTAGGTTAGAATTGAAAATCACACCAGAAATAAGTTTTCTCTCTCTTTCTCTCTCTATATTATCGAGCGTATTCTTGTGAGTATTTTGAGACTTTGAGTGTTGCTATACGGTACAAGTTCCCTTCAGCACTATATCCAGTATTCTAGTCAGAAGTACTGTCTTTTCGAGGTAAGGGATGTTATTTTTTTAAAATGATATTATTTCTTCTAATATCATTATGCCGGAATATTGGTAAGATTTTTCTTGTGAAATTCTTGTCTTTTAGTGTCGGGGTTACTATTCACGTATACCGCACTATTCACGTATACGGCTCTATTCACGAATACGACACTATTCACAGATAAATTAAAATTTTGTTTTTTGTCCAAGATATCTATTATGGATACTAGCTTTGATTGTATCCATGTTTTGATCATTCTTGAATTTTACTCCACTATGGTTATTTATGAAGTATTTTTGAACTTGGACTGTTTAAAGTACGAATCCTTAATATTTGCTCTTTTGTTTCGCTGGATTCGTTTTCTGTAAAATAAATTTCATCATCCTCAGTCCTAAATGATGATATTACTGAATATCTTTGGCCTGTAGTGCAAAGATGGTTGATTTTCTTATGAATATCTTTGGCCCGTAGTGCAAAGATGTACAGGTGTTGAGATGAACATGACCAACTGATGAATATCTTTGGTCTGTAGTACAAAGATGAATATTTGATTCAAGATGTATATTGATTGATGTTACAGGGATAAAATATTGATGATGGACTTTTAAATTCATAGATAATAGTAGATGTCATTCTATACGTAACTCTTCTATGAATTATTATTTCCGCTGTGAATATTGATCTGAAACTTGTGGTCTATTATATTCTATCAGATTTTTCCCTGTTGAAGACTAACGATAATTTGTTCTATATTATCTTAGTCATAATATTCTTTATTGGGTTAGTTGAGCTCACCCTTTTCCTTTTTGTTCCATTTTTCTTCTCAGGATGCGAGAATGTAGCGAGTACTAGTCGGGGTATGGAATGATGGTTCTAGAAGTTGTCTTAGTAGTCCTCGCTATTTTGTAAAATAGTGTATCAATAATTGTAATGAAGACTTATTTGAGCGTGGATATTGTCTAGATGACAATATTTATATTCAAACTCACCGTTTATGTGTTATCATATTTTGCACGACAATTGTATTAATAAAGTTGTAGTTGTTTCTGTACCATGTATTTTGCAACTCTTTGAACTGCTTGGCTAGTGTGTCCTACCTAAGCTTATTTGTTGGTTGGTCATAATATAGGGATATTATGTGATATGTTAATTTCTTTGATTAACCCTTGTTTTATGGCAGTATTTGAGAATGACAACTGAGAATTTTAACAGTGGAGCAAATGAGACCGTGGAGACACCTTTACTCACCAATGAGGAGAATGTGCAACAGGCCGACAATGTTCCTCCTATAAACAACACCACTAATCAGACGTTGAACGACGGAATGTTTAGAAGCTTTTTGCAGTTCATGCAAAATCAGACGAAGGAGACTCGTATAAAAAATACAGGTGGAAATGATAGCAACACACGGTTTGTTACAGCCAAGCAGTTCAAAGAGTTGGGACCACCGTAAGTGCGGGAAAACCGAATTCGATTAAAAGGAGAGAGGGTCAAGCAGATTACCAAGATATTCGATGTCTTGGGATGTACGGAGGAACAGAAGGTTCCATTCGCCACTTTTATGTTCCGTAATGAGGCAGATTACTGGTGGGAATCTGTGAAGCGTACCCATCCAGCCACACTCAACATGTCTTGGGAGACGTTTCAGAAACTGTTCAATGACAAGTACTTTCCTGAAAGTATTCATCATATGAAGGAAGTGGAGTTTATTAAACTGGAACAAAATAACATGACAGTGTCCCAGTACGAGGCAAAGTTTGCAGAGTTATCCAGGTTTGCACCTCATTTGGTGGAGAATGAGGAAGTCCTTTGGTATTTATCTTGAACCGTCATGTTAAAAGTGCGTGCCATTGGTCTTCCTAGCTGAGCAAGTGCGTGCCTTTGATCGTCAGTGTTCCACTGCTGGTTCATTTGTTGATGATTCCCTTATCCGCATTCTTCTTTGGGAAGTTCCAAACCGGTGATCTAATGATCCACAAAAGAAACAACCTTGTATCTTCTTTGGACTGGGACAATTAGGAGAAATGTGTCCCTCTTGGCCATAGTTAAAACATACTCCTTTTCCCTTCAAACAAACTCCCTGATGGTTCTTCCCACAAATCGTACACGGCTACCTCTCTTCATACTCTCTCTTGACTAGTTTCCCGATTGGGTAATATCAATCCACTTCCTCTTATTGGGATTACTCCCACAACTACTACCTCCTTCATTTGCCTTCTTCTTCTTCTCCTGATGATACTTGGATGCCGCTTCACTTCCTCCTTCGGCAATGATTCCTTTTTCCAACAGAGTCACAAATGTTTTGATCTGTAACATGGCTACCTTATTAAATATCCCTGACTTTAGTCCATTCTTAAACCTTCGCGCTTTTCATGCCTACATATCCACCTGATGTGGTGCAAATCTTGCTAGCTCGTTGAATTTTGCAGCATACTCTGAAAAAGACATGTTCTCTTACTTCAATTCTAGAAACTTCACTTCCATTCTGACTTGCATACTCGGCGAGAAATAGTTCTCAAAGAACAACTCCTTAAATCTTGTCCAAGTTACTACTACTATCTCAGCTCTTGCCTGATTTGTTTCCCACCAATAATTAGCTTCTCCCTTAATCAAATAGGTAGAAAAAGCTATCTTTTGCTCCTCTTCTACTCTTGTAATAAAAAAAGCCTTCTCCATCTCATTTACCCAGGTTTGGGCTTCAATAGGATTAGTGGTTCCTTTAAATTTTGGCGGCCCTACCGCTTTAAAATCTTTAAAATTTGCCAATCTATTAGCTGGGTGATCTCTTGCTGTTGGTGCCCTATTTTTCATAGCTTGAGCTAACATGTCTACAAAGTCTTACTTTGGGTTTGCTTGACCTCCTTCATTATTCACCGATTGTTCATCCTTTTGGTTTCGATTTTGTCTTCTAGACAACATTATCTGATTAAATAAAATTTTATATTAATCCCTTATTTATACACTACATCTTATTCTTAACATGATAAGAATGTAGTACAAAACTTTAAACATAAAACAATTAAGTCTTGCTCGATTTAGTAATTTCAGTTTACAGAATTAATAAATTACTAGATAGACAGCGTACTATCTTAATCTTCAAAATTTTATTTACTTAATCAAACATATAATCATAGCATTGCATATTCATTCAAATAATATATAGTACTTTTTAGAATAATACACATACTGTTATAATTAATTACTATCCCTTTTTGGCAAAAGTCTGGATTAACTACTACAACTTTACACAAAAAGTTGTGATTCACAAAATTATTCATATATATATATATATATATATATATATATATATATATATTCATATACCTACTCATCGCTTACATATTAAAATCTTTAATACATCATCTCATTTACCCAAAAGGTACTACTGCTCATGCTTAATCTGTCTACAGCCCACTCCTTCAAATGTCTTCTTCTTCTTAGGACACTTGTTGAACCTGTGACTCATTCAACCACATATGAAACATCTTCTTTTATTTGGCTTAAGATAATTTGGCGAAATATTTCCTTCCTGACTACAATTGAAACTCACATTTTTTCCCATCATATATTCTCCCAAATAATTCTTTCCACACTTGCCACATGCTTGCTTCTTCTTTGAATTTGAATTCTCTAAGTTATTATCACTGTTATTATTTTTTTCCTTTTATTATTACCCTTATTCTTCTTGATTATATATTCAGATGATCCACCACCTTCAGCCTTTATTCTATCCACTTGTGCCTTCAGATCATTCCTTTCTTCCATCATCTCACGAAATGCCCTATCCGTCTTCCATAATTCCTCCAAAAGAAACACATTACTCCTTAGTTCCTGAACTTCCACAGATACTTGATATTTTTTGATTCCTACTCTACCTTTTTCTCCAACTCCGGCCTTTATTTTTGACTCCACCTTAGCTTCTTTGGAATCTACTTCTTCATCTTCATTCAGCTCCATTTCGGGATACTCGTCATGATCGCTTCCTATATTCACCATAGGTTCGTTTCTTACAACTTCTTCAACTGACTCACTCTGAGCTGGCACCTCGGCTAATGGCATTGGTGCAACAGCTGCCAACATCTTTGTAACTATTTCATCATCTCTCGACATCCTACTATCAGTTTTAAAGAATCTTAATTAGTATATCACTCGTACGCAATCCATAAACACTAGGTGTCCATATATCTTACTATTAATGCACTTCTTCAATCCCTCACTTAGAACTCTAAATGAGTTTTCTCTATCTTGCTCATGGTTATATTCCTAAGGTTTTCCCCCCACTTAAGGTTTATAACCTACAACTTTAATACCAACCTGTGATGCCCCAAAATCCAGGTAACTTAACCCCGGGTTTGGTGCTCACGATCCATCATATAAATAACATATAACTACCCATTCATTTATGAATATACTCATACATACCATTAATTAATATCTTTATAACATTATCCCATGTTATCTAACCTTAACATAATTTACATACCTTCAGTTATACAAAAAGATTTACATATAATAACATAATAAGTAAAGTTTATAATAACTACTCCTGCACTTTGTCTTTGCCCTTGTCTTTCTTTGACCCTCCTGCTACTTTATTCTTAGCTGAAATGTTATATTTAAGAAAGGGTGAGCAACAAGTTTGCTTTGCAAGTTAAAACATATAAAAAGAGATGTGAATTAAGAATATAAGACTCTAGATTCGATAGAACTTCAATAAAGTTCAAAGGACTTTGAATTAGCTGAATAGATCATTTAGCAATAACAAGATTTTATCAAATTACAGGTTAAACAACGATTCAATGATGAAAGAGTAAAACTCTTTCGAAGTTTCAATAATATTCAATCGATTATCAAGAGATAATACTACTATCATAACAAAGTGGAATATTTCCATATTTCATGCTGAGTGATCACAATGGATCTTGAACTAATTGAGAAATTATCAAATATATAATATTGAATTACCCCCAAGCGTATCAGATAACCATAAAGACTAAATCATACACCACTGCAAGCACATGAAGTGATCAGCTCCATTTTACCCTATATTATGCATAATACTCAAAAATAGCGCAACAGCTGAATATTCGACCACAAAGTCCCCATTTTTTTAAGGGTTGTTTATCTCATCTTACATCAAGAGTTCGTACCACAAAAATATGGTTTGGATTAAAAGAAATGCTAAAGATTTTAACTTATAATATCTATACTGATCTAGCCAAAATAATTGGCATTGATCTTTCAATAACAACTTAGTTCAAATACTAGAACGTATCAAATTTTAACAAATATTAGTCTCGCCAAAACAATTAGCTGAGATAGAAGTTATAAAATGTTCAATAATAAACATAAATCAATTGCACTATTTGCAATAAACAATATTATTTATAAATGTGAATAACCAACAATAGTTATTCATTTGTCATGTTTTCGAAGTGTTACACTCATTTTGAGTTGATGAACTTGCACTAATTGTGAATGATTAATAATAATCTCAGACTTGAAATAATCAGCAATAATTACCCACTACTATGCTTGAAAAATAATAACTCAAAATTGAGTTAAGGAAACTTGCATTGGTCATTGACTACTACTACACAATATAATTTAGCTTCGTCTGAAATACCTATCATCAATAATATTGGTCTCATAATTAGCGTAATACATCAAGTCATATAATACTGTTATTTAAAGTCATTATATAACTTAGACACATAATCATGTAGTCACAACAGTGTTTAGAACCTATACAAACACTTATCAAGTCAAACTATTTCAGTCTTGTTGGACTTTGGTATTAATACAGCGCCCCAATTACCTTATCAGATAATTAACAGGCTTATTTTCAATAAAACTCTATTCCAACGCTTCAATATTATTTTAGATAATTTAACTATCCTTTCTAACATTTTTCGGAAGCTCGTAATAATTTTCAAATAATTATTATATTTTATATGATTTTTCAAACACTAATATCATTTTAAATGATTTAAATCGAGTAATCCCATTATCATTAATATTTAAATAACTTTAAAATATTAAAGTTATTTATAATAACTAAAAATATTTTTAAAACACTAATATTATCAAGTAAATGATTTTTAAAATATTAAAAATCATTTTTAAATAATTACCATTAATATTCAAATATTAATGTATTTTTCATTAAAATATTAAAAGTCATTTATTATAAGATAATTTTTTAAAATAATTTATATCATTTTTAAATGATTTTTAAATCATAAAATAATTTTTAAACCATTTATTTAATACAATTATTAAATATATTTGTTATCGTTAATATTAAGATATTAATGAAATTTATCTCAAAATATTAAAAGTCACTTTTATAACTTAAAATATTTTAAACACTTTCTTATCATTTAAAATAATTTTAAAATATGAAAATCATTTTTAACTAATTTATTTGATATAATTATTAAATAAATTTAATATCATTAATATTTAAATAACTTAAAATATTAATAAAAATTATGTCAAATTATCAAAATCTAATTTTCATAACTTAAAAAAAAATTTAAAACTCATTTATGAATTTTTAGGAATTATTTTCTATTTCTATTGACTTATTGAAAATTAATTAAATTAATTTTAATAAAACTGTCGCTATAAGCTTTAGCGACGAAAACTGTCGTAGTTGGTATTCTTCATCACTGAAGAACAACCATGGTCAATGCCCTGGGAGCTAGTTTGACCATGGTTAATTCCTCACTTGTTTGGATTCTGGGCTTGAGAGTGTAATCATGGTGTTGTACTGTTGGGTAAAATCGAATTACGCACAACACGCAAGTATACGTGGTCAACAAGTAATATAATAGTAAGTAGAGTATCGTTCCCATAGAGAAATTAGTAAGAATTTCAACCTCACAATTACCAGTTTCCTATTAATCCCAATTTTATTAAACTATCCAAATTAATGATTAAAATTATAAATTCTCAATTATTAAAAATACTAAAATCACAATACAATCACACATCCCAAAAACTGAATTTCTAAACAAGTATCCGAGAATTAGGCTTATAACTTCACCCTAAGCTTCAGTTTGGTTATTATCCTTTGTTCCAGTTTAATTTACTATCCGAGTTTATTAATCAAGAACACTAAATTAGAATTAGCCACCTCTCGATGCACTAACACCATATTAACTCCAATCCACAATTTAGATAGGATTAAGTTAAACACCTTAATTAACTAACTCACTATATCTCTATGTGAATTACAATCAAAGAAGGTTTAAGTTCAAGTTCTCTATCCGATTACATGCGATGTTAAGCATATCTCTACCCTAACATTCATCAAGATTTTGTTCATTCACAAAATTCAAGAACACATGCTATATTAACTAAGTCTAGACTCGTACTTCCTCTCACGAATTCATACAAGTCCACAAAGAATTGTTGATCAGATAATTCATATATTCAAGAACAAATTAATATAGATAAACTGGATAAAAGCTTATTAAACTAAAAATTAAAGTTACATAACCATCGTTTCACTTAACGATCCATCATAAGCCTAAAACGTAATTTAGTTCATCATAAATGAAATAAACACTGAATAAATTAAAGACATCATCCTTTCAAGTACAAATAAACTAAAAGAAAAGAATAGATCGAGAGCCACCCTTTTCTTCAGCTCAATTTGCAACTGTTATGAAAATTCTTCAAAATCTTTTCTCCAATGCTTGCTCTAAAAAATCTGTATTCTTCTCTGTTAATTACATTCCAATGTATGCTATTATCTTTGTTGCAATATATCTAGCGACAACATGTAATCTTACTCTAATTCCTTGTCAAAAACGAACTCCAAGCCAAGCTAAATACTAGTCTTTATGTTGCAGCAGCATTCCAAAAGCAATAGGAAGCTCTCTTTTTTTTAGATTACCCTCTAGCCCGTGGGTTTATACTACAATTAGCCCGCCCAAGCAGTGCTAGTGTTCTATCTCGACTCTGGACCACACATTTTTCCTACGGGTGTAAGGTTTAAAAACACACTTGCCGCGCGTGCATACCTTCTGCTAGTTGGTCATGTAATGCTCCTTTGCTTGCTACAATGTACCTTAAATCCACCCTTTTTGATCGCTTGCAACACCACCAAACCTACACACAAGATAACAATAAACAAGTAAAAGCAAAAACAAAAATAAGGAATTAACACTGATTAAGCTTGAATTAGGAACCGATTCGTGGGTATAAAACCCAGTTATCAAAATCCCCCAAACTTAAACCGTGCTAGTCCTCGAGTACAAAACAAACTAACTACTATGCAATGCAATGATATGTAATGCATCTAATCTAAATGCCTACGCATCTATCAGTCATCATAGAATCAAAGTATTTAACCAGCCTAGGAGTAATCAAGTAAACATAACAACACTTCATATCAAAACTAATCGATAATTCCTTATTAATCCTCAAATCATAAACCATTATCACTGGTATAGTGTGTGTGTATGATCAACATCCATGCTAACTGATACAGATTCAAATTCAATACATAACACATTTCTTATAAGGAATCGTACAGAGCAAACTCAAAAGTTTCAAAAGTAGACGAGTTCCAACTAAAACGAAGCAATCACCACTATCCACGGTTCACAAAGGGTACTTATGCTTTATTTTTATTCATATATATATAATTTTGTTTTCTCACAGGGGCTTTTTGCTCTTTTCCCGTTTTATTCTCTTTTTTTCATTTTCCATGACTATGCAATGTCTCATTCCATTAGGCTAACAGTGCTATCCCTTAGAGAGCTTTCAACCAACGACTCCCAGACCATATAAGACCTTAGGACGCTAGGTGTAGAGACACTCCCTCGGGCGTACTTTCTTAAGTAACAAAGGCCCCAAAACAAAACTAGCCACGAATATATATATATATATATATATATATATATATATATATATATATATATATATTAGATAAAGCTTATGCGGTGTTCTTCTTCATCGGAGTCATTTGGTGGAAATCGTGGCATTGGGGCTGGCTACTGGTATGTGAATTGAGCAGTGGGATTGAAGCTCTGGAGCGTCACGTTTAATGAGGCGAATAATAGGTTCATGGCTTCAAACATGTGGTCCTGCCTCGCTGCGAGCCGCTGCATCTCTCTTCGTGCTATCTTGTTTTACTCATCCACTTGACGTTGAAAGTTGAAGAACTGAGCGCTAGATATAGATTCAGACTGTGGTGGTGCCTCTGTTCCTTCCTCTCCCATTGGTGCCACCTCTTGGAACTCTTCGTCATCCGAGCTGTCGGAAGCATCAGCCTCATCCTCCGAAGCGGATGGAAATATAAAGCCTAATCTTCTAGGATGTGACTCGCCTCTGGGCCATACTGCATACCGTGCAATCATTCTTGAATCTAGTGTCTAAAGTGGCATTTGGGTGATCTCATCATTGGACCATCGAACTCCCACTGGCCTACATAACCCATAAATGAGTGATGGGTGTGGCAAGCCACCCGATAATTTTCCTCATAAGCACCGTCAGATTGAAAAACTGATTATTGCCCTGACGTCGATGATGAAATCTTGTACAATGGCATACAAGAGCACTGCCTTCTCCTTGGTCACGTCTGTCGTGTGTGTGGATGGAAATAATTTGGCGCACAAGAATGCATAACATATCTTGTGATATCTGCTGAGATCCTTGCTGCAAAAAAGTGTGCCTCCTGTATGACCTTTGATCCATGTGGTACCTGGTTTTGTCATTTCTTTCGTAATAACCTCATAATCCGGATCATGATCCCGTAAATGAGCATACTTGCAATGTCTAGGCACTCTTAACTGATAGTATGTGTTGATGGCATCGACACTGAAAGGGACTAATCTTCCCCGCACAAAAGTGTTGAAAGGGGCCTTGTCCTCGGGGTTAGCATAAAATTCTTTGACCACACTTACAACGACGGACTCGGGTTCCTCCGTGAACTTATTCCACCCTTTCTGATATATATGTTGCATCATTTTATCGTCGACATAGTCCGGTTCCAACCCCCACTCCGGTGTGAGAGCTTCTGACACCATGTAATTAAAAGGGTCGGCGGCGGCGGCACTTATGAATTTACGTCGTTCAAAGGTTTGTGATGGTGGTGTGGTTTCAGAACTCTCTCCCCATTTCCTCTTTGATATGGGTCTAGATGCCACTAAAATCAGGAAGCTTTAACAACAATATTTTCCCCAAACTTCACTCACGCAAATTATCGAACACTTGGTGTGCAAGTTGAGTAATACCCCCAAACTAGATGATTTTGCTTCAAATATGGTGATAGGAAAGGCGGAATTGGAAGACAAAGTGCTCACTCTCAATTGTTGTATAACGTCCCTCAAGAAGAACCCTAATTTGTAGCTTTCTGAGTTTGAGTTGAATGTATGGGCATGTTCACTGTTAACTGTTGTTGAAGACCCCCGCCCCAGCGGGCATGGTAGGCTTGCAGGGCCCCGCCCAGGCGGGCATGTATTATGCAAGTGGCCTTTGGTTTGCTTGTTGTTACTTCCTTAATGCCACTCTTCGCTCCTTAATTAATCTATTAACACCTTCATTACATGCTCATTATGAAAACATAATAATCATTAGATCTTGCACAAATTAAGCATGAGAGATTGGATTATCTAGAACAATACAACTAAATAACTACATAATGAACAAATTTATATCCTAATTATTACTCTAAACTCTAATCTAACAAGTACATATAAAAATACGAAGAATAAAAGTACGATTGGGTTGCCTCCCAATTAGCGCTTGATTTTAAGTCGTTTAGCTTGACTACTCCCTGTTTATTGTACGTCGGATAATGTGATTACGATGACATCCATGTTGGATTCGCCACCCCAATAATGCTGCAACCTTTGACCGTTGACCTTGTATTGGTCGAATAATCGAACACTAAACACGCTCAAGTATACGCGGTCAAACAAGTAATATAAGAAAGTAGAGTGTCGAACGCACGAGGACGAAGAGTTAATAGAAAATAATTACTACGATAAAGTCGTTACTAATCTTATCTAAACGAGCGAAAGAAATGATTGGTTAAGCTATTTCAATAAGAAATCTAATTAAGAGAAGTTGGTTGTGATAGGAAGTTAAGATAGGATTACAACTCGCCTAATGCCTCACCTAATCTTCTAACTCTCTTTAATATAAACGAATCACGGAATGGCCAACCGAGAATAATAATAGGCATAAGCTTCTGTCGAAGGTCATATGCACATCTCTAACAAGCTAGAACACAATATGTCTATTGGTGATTCTAACTAGGTCAAGGTCATTAAGCTTAGCTCCAAGGTCACGCAAGGCAAATATGGATATGTCTATCCTATTAGCACAATAAACCCACATTCAAAAGTCAAGGTCATAACAAGCGTTGTTGTATTTAAATATAGACAGTAATATCAATTTATCAATTTCCATTACCATCAATACCAATTCCTTTATCAAGCAACCAGACAATACAAACAAAATACAACAACCCATTCCAAATGATTCATTATATAAAAAATGAGAGAAAGTTGATTAAGCTCATCAAAAGGTTACATTGTAATCCTAGAAATAGAGTTAGTTCATAACTATGGTACTAACACACATTTCTATTACACTACTCATTATCAGATAAATACAATTAATAGGAGATTTAGGATAAGAAAACCCATGTATGAAGAAGTGTTCTTCTGCCAAATCTTCGCTTCACGCACAGACTCTGAATGCTTAGGATAATAACTCTCGTTCCCTTTCCAAGCTTCTTTTTCTTCTAGAAAATAAGAGACAACAAAAAGAATAAAACTAAACTATAATAAATCCTAAGATCAGAGCTCTGCTGTCTTAAGAAATCCAATCCCTAAAAACGGCAACATCGCTAGCTATATATAGTGTTCCTTTAATCTAGGTCATAAAATACAAGCAAACAAGTCTGAAACAAGAGCTTCGCAAGAACACGAACTATGGTAGCCGAGGCGCGGTTTACCATGGCACCGGGCGGCGGTGTGTGGTGTGGTGTGATGCTGCTATGGCGCCGGTCTTGTGACTTCTTGGCCTTGAGGTGAGATTGATCTTGTGGCAGGGGAGCGATGTCTGTGGCGCCGGGGTGTGACTTTGCATATCTTTTAACTTTTCCTCGCGCTGCGGCGTGGCTTCTTTGGTCTAGAAAAGATGTCGAGGCACCATTTAACAGTAGAGTCCACTCGTTGCTGGCGCTGGGGTTCCAAGAATGGCGTCGGGGCGCCACTTTCTAGCAAACTAACATAGACAGCCTGAAACGAGCTAAACAAAAATATAGGAATCATAACTAAGCAAGATAACCAAAAGATTAAATATAGGCATAAAAATTAACAACAAAAAGGGCTAAAATGCGGTATAAATCCCACACATTAAATTCCCCCAAACATAAGTGTTTGCATGTCCTCAAGCAAACTATCAGAGAATTATACACAGTTTCATAAGACAAGGCAACACGAATGCGAAATAGGGCCTAAGGTCTGAAGCAAAAACAAAGAGACTGTAATTGATCCATTCGGTGCTTGCACATCCCATATATCAAACTAGCCATAATCCCAAATGAAGATCATACCGTAGACCGCGAGAACCAATAGGCACTCAAGCAACTCACGCACATAACAAGAGGTAAAAATAAGACGCAATAACATGAAAGGCTCGAAAGTTCTAGAAAAGCTAAGAAAAATTTAAATTAGATAGAACTTGATTACTTTGAGGCAAAACAGAGTACTCATTAGCAAGCTTTTGATCAATGACTCCCAAGCCAGAAGACTTTAGGGCACTAGGTGTAAAACACCCCTCAGAATCTAATAACTCAAGCACAAAGGCCATGTAAACAACATAAGTCCAAAATAGATTTTACGAGCCCACGTTTATAGGCGTGTGCGTCTCCACGATCCATCTCAACCCACCATAGGACACAAATTTATTTATTTATTTATTTTTATTTATTTTTTTTTATATAAAAGAGCCGAGAATGCTAAAGAAACTAAACCTTTAACAACTTGAAATTACCGAGCCTAAACTAGAGTACACTATTATCAACGCAGAAGATGCAAATCACAGATGGAAAAACTACTAGCGCGACAACAGGCCAGTGCTAACGGATGGATCCAAGACAATCTCGAGTTAAAGAGACACAGGCCACAACGTCGCATAACTAATGCCACAATCAAAGAAACAAAAATATAAATGCAGGACAGTCCCGAAAGACCACAAACAAAACTTAAAGCTAACTACCCTCACCCAATCATATGGACAATTACCAAAACAAGGCTAGGGCAAAAAAATATAAAACTATAGAGTGCCCTTAATATCACAGGGCAAAACCAAAGCGCATGGCAAGAGTATACCAATTAAATTAGTGAAAGACCCAAAAGAAAAGGCTCAAGGAATGACAATACCTAACTTAGCCAAGGTATTCCCAACAAAAGAACTATTACCAAAAGCATAACATAAAAGAGACATAAAATACTTACTAAGCAGAGACATGAATCCATGGTAAATTAAAGAATGCATCCACAACAAAAGATAAACACGATAATAACACGATAGACAGATAATAATAATTTAAACAAGAGTCAGGGCTATCGAGCCCAAATACCATCCTAACAACTATTAATAATCAAATTAGAGTATGGGGCAATCAATCCCAAATACCAACTTAACACAATAATAATAGACATAAAATAGTAATAACACAATTCATATATGAATAAATACTAGCAGAAATTCTCCCCCAAACTTGAACATAAGCCAATGCCCTCAGTGGCCATCACTGCAACGCTAAGCATTGGGGTCCTCGCCGCCATCGCCACCAAGACCAAAGTCATCATCAGCGCCGAACAACTCCAAGTCGTCGTCGTCATCATCCGCCACATTGACAGGCTGGTACCCGCGATCTTCTTCAGACGGCGGCGGGAACTACGGTGGATAAGGAGCATAGAGTGGAGGCACAGGAAATGGGAATGGCATGAAATCCGCGTCCTCGCCACCTTGAGCAACATAGATGTTGGCTAGAGTATCGGCAAAGGAATCATGATATTGATGGAATTGGCTCTGCCACTAGGCAACCATGTCAACTTTGCAATGCAAAAAATTCAGGCTGTTCATAATCTGCGCAAGGGCTCCCAAATCAATTGTATCAGCAGAAGGTGGAACCTGTGCTTGACTAGAGGATCCCGCCACATTTGAGGGCTGTGGGTCATCAGAAGGAGGCGGGGTGGTGGTGCGGGAAAAAATCCCTCTCCTCGGGGATGTGATGGAGCACCATCCCATACGGCATAACGGGCAATCAGCTGATGATCAATGACTGACATTGGCGGGAGGGTAACGTCTTCCGCCTCCCACTGGACACCTGCCCTTTTGCAAAGCCTGGTAATAAGAGAAGGATGGGGAAGGCTAGACATGATCTTACTAATAATAGCCTTCTTGATGGATTTGTTTAACAAAGCCCCCACATCAATTTTTAGCCCCATCACAATGGCATAGAGAAGCGTTGCCTGCTCCCGAGTGACATCGCTCACATGGAGTGTGGGCTGAATGTTTGCATAGATAAAGGCATGCCACGCCTTGCCATAATGACTGAGCGCCTATGAAGGAAAAGACGTGCGCTTGCCAGTGTAGTCGTTAGTTTTCCAAACTGTACCAGGCTTGTAAAGCTTGCTGATAATTTCATCAGAATTATACGTGCGAATCCCATTCTCCCTATAGTCCTTCTCGTTAAAATTGGGAGTCCTACACACTTCATTGATGGCCTTGATATCGAATGGGATAAGCTTTCCCCTAACAGGCACAGCCGGCGGGCCATCAGGAATGACATTGGCATAAAATTCTTTGACCACCTCTACCATAGCGGACTCTGGCGGCTTAGTGAAGTGGACCCACTTCATGGCAATAATCATGGCGTTCATTAGGCCATCCAACTTATCATCTGGCCGAAGGCCACGCTCCGGCACAAGACTTCTGGCTTTGAAATTTTGGGTATATCGCCTAAAAGCATCTTCAGAAGGAAATTTGATAGGATCCCAAGGAGTAATCTGACTGCGGGAAGAGGATGAAGGACCAATACTTGTTCTAGGACGCTTGGAAGCCATTCTAACATAACGAAATTAAAAGAGCAAGTACACAATTTGGCCAAAACACCACACCTGTTACGACTTTTATAGGCGATTTTGCGCAAGGAAGAGAACAGATACGTCACTTGGGCGACGGCTGATTGCTCAAATGGTAAGTAACGGGTGGCAGTTGGCTGAACGGTCGGAAGAGGAACAGTTGCGTCGCTTGGTAGAGAGAACGTCTGAGAAAAATGAAGCGGAAGAGTGACTAAAACGACTCAGATAACACAATTAAACGCTTGTGGTGCCGGGGCACCGCTTATGGCGCTGGGGCGCGATGAACATAGCGCCGGGGCGCGGATCATGGCGTTGGGGCGCGATTTAACAGTAAAATATGTAGCAGAGCTAGCGCCGAGGTGCGATTGATTGCGCCGAGGTGCGAAATAATAGTATATAGGACTAGTTTGTGGCGCTGGGGCGTCAATACTGGCGCCGGGGCGCGAACTCAAAACTCTACATAAGACAAACACAAACAGCAACCCATCAGTAATCCACTAAGCACAGCAACCCATCAGTAATCCACTAAGCAAAACTCAACTGAGGGATGAAATGAAGAAACAACAAGATTAAAATTACACAGAACTAGAAACACTATACAAAACATAAACTAAAACTAGACAGACAAACTGAAATAGAAGAACATATAGACAAACAATTTATTGATACTGAGATGGGGATGCCTCCCATCAAGCACTTGATTTTGAGTCGTTGGCTTGACTGTCCTCCCGCCTTACACCGGTTCTCCAAGTGTAATGAGGAGTTGCTTTAAATCGACTAAACCCACGCCCGATAATGTTTTAACCTCTGCCCATTGACCTTGAATGTTGCGTCCGAATTTGGGTCCTCAACCTCTATTGCTCAGTGTGGATAAACCTTAGCAACAGTGAAAGGGCCTGACCATCGAGACTTTAGCTTCCCAAGAAATAACTTCAGCCGGGAATTAAACAAAAGAACCTTCTGGCCCGGTTCAAAATGCCTCTCAAGGATTTTCTTGTCATGCCACCTCTTGGTCTTCTCCTTGTACAACTTGGCGTTTTCATACGCCTGCAGACGAAACTCATCTACTTCATTCAGTTGTAACAGCCGCTTTTCGCCGGCTGCCTCAAGATCAAAGTTGAGCTTTTGAATAGCCCAGTAAGCGTTGTGCTCCAGTTCGACTGGAAGATGACAAGCTTTACCATAGACTAGCCTATACGGAGACATTCCGATGGGCATTTAATAAGCTGTGCGGTAGGCCCATAATGCATCATCAAGCTTCTTCGACCAATCCTTACGGTTTGGGTTAACAATCTTTTCCAAGATTCGTTTCACCTCCCGGTTCAAAATTTGACAACCAGCGGTGCGAGGGTGGTGGTAGCGTTGGCTATTTATGAGTGGTACTTGGCTAGAAGGGCTTCGAAATATTTATTGCAGAAGTGCGACCCTTCATCGCTAATTATGGCCCAAGGTGTGCCAAAATGGGTAAAAATATTCTTTTTGAGGAACTGAAGTACCACCTTAGCATCGTTTGTCGGCAAGGCAACTGCTTCCACCCACTTTGAGACATAATCCACTGCCACAAGGATGTAGAGATTGTTGAACGAGGATGGGAATGGTCCCATGAAATCAATGCTCTAGACATCAAATAACTCTACTTCTAAAATATTCTGCAGCGGTAGCTCATGCCACCTTGATATAGTGCCCACCCGTTGGCATCTGTCACAGTGCATCACATATGCGTGAGCATCTTTAAAAAGGGTGGGCCAATAAAATCCTGACTGTAGTACTTTAGCAGCAGTTCGCTGGCCTCCGAAATGACCTCCATAATTAGACGAATGGCAATGATGCAGCACACCTTCAATTTCTCCTTCAGGCAAACATCTACGCAAAATCTGATCTGAACACTGCTTGAATAGGAAGGGCTCATCCCAAAGATATTGCTTCGCATCATTAAGGAATTTCTTCCTTTGTTGGAAACTCAGGTTTTGAGGGATAACTTGGCAAGCGACGTAATTTACGAAGTCCGCATACCACGGAACCTTGCCATTTACCACAAAGAGTTGCTCGTCTGGAAAAAAATCATTTATAGCTTTGTTGGCTTTGCTCGAAGATGTGGTGTTTTCCAATCTACTTAAATGGTCGGCAACCTGATTCTCAGTTCCCTTCTTGTCTCTGATTTCTAAGTCAAATTCCTGTAGAAGCAGAACCCACCGTATCAATCTCGTCTTAGCGTCCTTCTTTTCAATCAAATACTTGATCGTCGAGTGATCGGTGTATACGATCACCTTCGTCTCGATGAGATAGGAACGAAACTTATCAAAAGCATACACTACTGCCAGTAGCTCCTTCTCAGTGGTGGTATAATTTAACTGAGCATCAGTAAATGGCTTGCTGGCGTAATAAATGGTGTGGAAAACCTTTTCCCTTCTCTGACCCAACACTGGCGTCGCACATGAGCTCGAAAGGGTATGCCCAGTCTGGAACTACCACAATAGGGGCTGAGACAAGCCTCTTCTTTAATAACATAAAAGCGCTCAGGCAGGCGGCATCGAACTTGAAAGGCATGTCCTTTTCCAGGAGTGTACACAAAGTTTTGGTGATCCGCGAGAAATCCTGAATAAACCTTTTGTAGAAACTGGCATGCCCGAGGAAACTCCTTACCCCTTTCACTGAGGTTGGCGGGGGAAGGTTATTGATCACATCGATCTTTGCCTTATCAACCTCAATTCCTCCTGCAGAAACCCGATGACCTAAAATAATGCCCTCTTCGACCATGAAGTGACACTTCTCCCAATTCAGCACCAAGTTGGTTTCGACACATCGATGGAGAACGACCGTCAGATAAGTCAAGCAATTGTCGAATGAGCTTCCAAAAACTGAGAAGTCGTCCATAAAGACCTCCAAGGTCTTCTCAACCATGTCAGAGAAGATTGACATCATACATCGCTGAAATGTGGTGGGAGCATTACGTAGCCCGAAGGACATTTTTCGGAAGGCAAAGGTCCCATAAGGACATGTGAATGTCGTCTTCTCCTGATCTTTCAGAGCAATAGAAATCTGATTGTACCCCGAATACCCATCAAGCAAACAATTGTATTCGTGCCCAGCCAACCGGTCTAGCATTTGATCAATGAAAGGTAGAGGGAAGTGATCCTTACAGGTTGATTTGTTAAGTTTTCTATAATCCATGCACACTATCCACCCAGTCACCGTCCTGGTGGGAATCAGTTTGTTGTTTTCATTAGACACCACTGTCATCCCTCCCTTCTTTGGCACACATTGGATTGGACTAACCCACGGACTATCCGAGATGGGGTAGATAATGCCCGCATCTAGCAACTTAATGATTTCCTTCCGGACGACCTCCTTCATAATGGGATTTAGCTGCCTCTGGTGCTCTATAGATGGCTTCGAGCCTTCCTCCAAAAGAATTTTGTGCAAGCATAGAGTTGGGCTGATCCCTTTTATATCAGCGATAGACCATCCTAAGGCCGTTTTATACTTCTTGAGTACAAGCAGCAGCCTTTCTTCCTGACACTTGGTTAGAGAAGCAGAAATTATCACAGGTAATGAAGATGAATTTCCTAAATATGTATAGCTCAAGTGAGTAGGCAAGGGTTTAAGCTCAAGGACAGGAGGCTCGAAGATAGACGGCTGAGCTTTGGAAGTAGATGCCTCTTTATCATTCAAAGACTCGAATTTTTGGTGGAATTGCTTCGATCCTTGAGGTTCATCGAGCCACTTAGCACATTCCACATGAGAAGGCTCTTCCATAGCTCTAGCCCCAGTTAAAGCAGCTTCCAGAGGATCCTGAATGCAAGTTTCTAAGAAAACCCCCTTCATAGAACTATCAATTGTATTAATTTGGAAGTAATCCTCAAGGGTGTTAGGATAATTCATTGATCGGAAGACATTGAACGTCACTTCCTGATCATTAACTCTCATTGTCAACTCCCCCTTTTAGACATCGATGAGGGTCCTCCTAGTTGCTAAGAACGGCCTGCCCAATATTATTGGGATTTCCCTATCCTCCTCAAAATAAGGACTATGAAATCCGTCGGACATATGAACTTGTCGACTTTCACTAGCACGTCCTCTACAATTCCCTTCGGGTATGTCAGAGATCTGTCAGCTAATTGAAGGGTGACACTTATCGACTTGGCTTCATTGAGGCCCAACTTTTTATAAATGGAGAGGGGCATCAAGTTGATGCTGGCCCCTAAATCACATAGAGCTTTCCCAATAAACTGGTCCCCAATGGTGCACGGGATTGTAAAACTTCCCGGGTCTTTTAGCTTCTGCGGAAGCTTGTTTTGAAGGATGACACTACACTTTTCTGTCAGCGCCACCATCTCATAGTCCACCATTTTTCGTTTCTCGGATAGAATGTCCTTCATGAACTTGACATAACTAGGCATTCCCTCCAATGCCTCTGCAAACAGTATATGTATGTGCAGTCTTTTGAACACCTCCAAGAATTTGGAAAAGCGCTTATCCGATTACATTTACGCACCCTTTGGGGAACGACAAGCGAGGGAGAAATTTGAATGACCATAGTCGTTGGAGGAGATGGTGTTGACGGTCTATCTTTACCACTTTTTTCATCCCCACTTGTCTCAGCATTCTCATTCACAAAAGGTTCCTCTTCAGTCACTATCTCATCTCCCACAGGAATACCCTCTCCACCTTGCACATTAGTTGTTCTCCCACTTCGAAGGGTTACTGCTTTACACTGCTCCTTGCCTTCCCGTTTTGGGTTGACATCAGTGTCACTAGGCAATGCGCCTGGTGATTGACTATTTAATGCAGTAACCAACTGACCCATCTGTACTTCAAGATTCCTAATGGAGGCTTCTTGATTATTACTTTTGGTTTCGTTCTGGGCTATATACCTCAACAGAAGATCTTCTAAACTGGGCTTCCTTTCCTGTTATGGTGGAGGATGGTGAGACTGATTCTGAGTGATCTGTGGATGCGGGTTGAACTGAGTCTGAGGTTGGAATCCAGGAGGATTAACATAATTTGGCCTGGTAGATAGAGGTTGTTGTGGATTGGGGTTGTTAGTGTTGTTGTTGGAATTGTTGCCCCATGAGAAGTTGGGATGGTTTCTTAACCCCGGGTGGTAATGAGTAGGAAGACTGGTATTTTGTTGCCACCCGTAGTTAGAGACAAATTGAACCGATTCAGGGCTTATCGCGCACTGATCAGTTGGGTGTCTTCCTTGACATAATTCACATTGAACCATGACACTCTGCACGTTTTGAACCACTGAAGGTCCTATGGTGTCTAGCCTTTTTCTCAGCGCTGCTACCTGAGCCGCTAACGATGTGAAAGAGTCCACTTCATAAACCCCTGCTTCTCTTCTTGGGGCTTGCCTATCATTAGGTCATTGATAATTGTTGGCAGCCATTGTTTCCACCAGCTCATATCCCGCTGTGTGGTGTTTGGCCATGAATGCCCCTCCAGATGCGGCATCAATACTCGAACGAGTAGACCCGGATAAACCATTGTAAAAGGTCTAGATGGGGAGCCACTCGGGCAGACCGTGGTGTAGGCATTTCCTCAGCAGATCCTTAAACCTCTCCCACGAGTCATACAAGGATTCAGATTCAAATTGAACAAAGGACGTGATGTCATGCCTGAGCCTAGCTGTTTTGGCAGGCAAAAAAATTTTTGGCACAAATTTCTGTGCCAAGTCGGTCCATGTAGTAATGAAGCCAGACGGAAGTGAATGAAACCAGCTCTTGGCTTTGTCCCTTAACATGAATGGGAACAAACGGAGTCTGATGGCTTCGTCAGACACTCCGTTGCATTTGAAAGTGTCACAGATCTCCACAATTTTAACAAGTGATCATTGGGGTCATCATTCGGCAGTCCCCCAAACTGAATGTTGGTGCACATTTGAATGGTGCCTAGCTTGATCTCAAAATTATTGGCTTGGATGGCGGGCCTTTGAATGCTCTCCTGGAGATTTGTATAGCGTACTCCCTCAAAGATTTTTGAAGTTCCTCAGCCATTATGATAGGAGCAGGAATGACCTCGAGTGTATCTTTGGATTTCTCTCTCCGTAGTCGTCGGAATGTTCTATCAACCTCGGGATCGAAAGGTATTGAATTTCGTCCCTTTCGAGGTGGCATAAACAATGGAGATTACCAGAAGAGAGAATTAATCAGAAAAATCAGTTTAAAGTAAGATCGTAATGACTTAGTTTCAATATTGCAAAATAATTAATTCTAAGTCCCCAGCAACGGCGCCAAAAACTTATTGGTCGGATAACCGAACACTAAACACGTGCATGTATACGCGGTCAAACAAGTAATATAAGAAAGTAGAGTGTCGAACCCACGAGGACGAAGAGTTAACAGAAAACAATTACTACAATAAAGTCGTTACTAATATTATCTAAACGAGCGAAAGAAATGATTAGTTAAGCTATTTCAATAAGAAATCTAATTAAGAGAAGTTGGTTGTGATAGGAAGTTAAGATAGGATTACAACTCCCCTAGTGCCTCACCTAATCTTCTAACTCTCCTTAATATAAACGAATCACGGAATGGCCAACCGAGAATAATAATAGGCATAAGCTTCTGTCAAAGGTCATATGCACATCTCTAACAAGCTAGAACACAATATGTCTATTGGTGATTCTAACTAGGTCAACGTCATTAAGCTTAGCTACAAGGTCACGCAAGGCAAATACAGATATGTCTATCCTATTAGCACAATAAACCCACATTCAAAAGTCAAGGTTATAACAGGCGTTGTATTTAAATATAGACAGTAATATCCATTTATCAATTTCCATTACCATCAATACCAATTCCTTTATCAAGCAATCAGACAATACAAACAAAATACAAAAACCCATTCCAAATGATTCATTATATAAAAAGTGAGAGAAAGTTGATTAAGCTCATCAAAAGGTTACATAACAATCCTAAAAATAGAGTTAGTTCATAACTATGGTACTAACACACATTTCTATTACACTACTCATTATTAGATAAATATAACGAATAGGAGATTTGGGATAAGAAAACCCCTGTATGAAGAAGTGTTCTTCCGCTAAATCTTCGCTTCACGCACAGACTCTGAATGCTTAGGATAATAACTCTCGTTCCCTTTCCAAGCTTCTTTTTCTTCTAGAAAATAAGAGATAGCAAAAAGAATAAAACTAAACTATAATAAATCCTAAGATCAGAGCTCTGTTGTCTTAAGAAATCTGATCCCTAAAAATGGCAACATCGCTAGCTATATATAGTGTTCCTTTAATCTAGGTCATAAAATACAAGCAACAGTCTGAGAAGCAAGACTTGCTTGGCATAGGACTCGAAGGCTATGTCGTCAGGCGCTGGTTTACCACGGCCTTAGGGGTGATGTGTGTGTGGTGTGTAGGCGTGATCTGCTTTATGCTTGCCGTAATGCGACCTACGGTGCCAGGGCACGATTGACGCTGGGGCCAAGGCGTGATGATGCGTAGTCTTGGTAGCGACTTTCCATATCTTTCAACTTTTCCTCGCGCTACAGCGTGGCTTCTTTTGTCTAGAAAAGATGCCGAGGTGCCATTCTTGATGAGAGTCCACTCGTTCTTTGGTATTTGAGGCCAAGCACATGGCGCCGGGGCGCCACTTCCAGCAAACTAACATAGACAGCCTGAAAAGAGCTAAACGGAAATATAGGAATCATAACTAAGCAAGATAACCAAAAATTAAATATAGGCATAAAAATTAAGAACAAAAAGGGCTAAAATGCGGTATAAATCCCACACATCACCTTGGATGTTTCCAATAGATTCCTACTGTAGAGTTCAACGGCGCCATGTGAGAAAACTCTTTTAATGGTAAATGGACTCGACTATCGTGATTTTAGCTTCCCTGGGAACAACCTCATCCTTGAATTGAATAGTAGTACTGATCTCCCTGGCTCGAACGTTCTTTACATTATTTTTTGGTCGTGCCATTTCTTCACCTTTTCTTTGTATAACTTCGAGTTCTCGTAAGTGTGTAGTCTGAATTCATCGAGCTCATTTAGTTGAAGTAGTCTCTTTTCACCCACAGCTGCTTGATCGAAGTTCAGTTTCTGAATAGCCCAGTAGGCTTTGTGTTGTAACTCCACAGGCAGGTGACATGCTTTCCCATAGACCAATTGATATGGTGACATACCAATTGGTGTTTTGTACGCAGTTCGGTAAGCCCATAGTGCATCGTCCAACCTGAGAGACCAGTCCTTTCTATTCGGGTTCACCACCTCTTCCAAGATTTTTTTCACCTTCTTATTTGAAACTTCAACTTGCCCACTTGTTTGGGGATGATATGCCGTCGCCACCTTATGGTTGACCCCATACTTTACTAAGAGAGTTGTAAATGATCTGTTTCAGAAGTGACTACCTTCATCACTTATAATAGCTCTTGGCGTGCCAAATCTCGTAAAGATATTCTTTTGTAAGAATTTGAGAACCACTTTGGCATCGTTAGTTGGCATTTCTATGGCTTCAACCCATTTTGATACATAATCAACTACAAGCAATATGTACTGATTATTAAATGAGGAAGGGAATGGCCCCATAAAATCCATGCCCCATACATCAAAAATCTCCACTTCTAAGATTGTTTGTAGTGGCATCTCATTCCTTTTCGATATGTTGCCCACCCTTGGACATCTATCACAGCTTTTTACGAACTGGTGGGCATCTTTAAATAATGTAGGCCAATAGAACCCAACTTGAAGAACCATTGCTGTTATTCTCCCACTTCCGTAATGTCCCCCGTATGCAGTCGAATGACATTCATGCAATATATTATTCACCTCACTATATGGCACACACCTTCTAATCATTTTGTCGGTGCACTCTTTAAATAGGTATGGCTCATCCCACATATACCACTTGACGTCATGTAAGAATTTCTTTTTCTGCTGACGTGTAAGATCAGGGGGAAGTATATTCCTCACTAGATAGTTAGCAAAATCCGTGTACCATAGAAATTTTGCATTGACTCAAAATAGTTGTTCATCCGGAAATGAATCATTAATTACACATTTATCCTCATCATCTTTACCCTGCTTTTCCAGCCTCGATAAATGATCTGCAACTTGATTTTTCGTCCCGTTTCTATCATTTATTTCCAAGTCAAATTCGTATAGAAGGAGAATCCATCTGATAAGGCGTGGCTTAACATCTTTTTTTGAAATTAAGTACCGAATAGCCGAGTGATCTGTATAAACTACCACATTTGTTCCGATCAAATATGCCCAGAATTTATAAAATGCATATACTACTGCGAGAAATTCCTTTTTTGTAGTGGTGTAATTCATTTGGGTCTCCGTGAGTGTCTTACTTGCATAGTATATGGCATGTAATACCTTCTCTCGGCGTTAACCCAAGACAGCCCCAACCTCATAGTCACTTGCATCACACATTAACTCAAATGACATTGTCCAATCTGGTGTGACGATAACTGGGGTTTTAGTCAATTTCTTCTTCAATAACTCGAATGCTAACTTACAACCCTCATCAAACTTAAAAACTGAATTCTTTTCTAAAAGACTGCACAATGGTTTTACAATTTTAGAGAAGTCTTTTATAAATCTCCTATAGAACCCAGCATGTCCCAAAAAACTGCGTATTCCCTTAACTGAAGTTGGTGGTGGAAGATTTTTAATTATTTCCAGCTTTGCTTTATCAGCCTCTAGTCCTTCTACTGAAACCATGTGACCCAAAATTATTCCTTCCTCAACCATGAAGTGTGACTTTTCCCAATTAAGTACCAAATTTATTTTTGTGCATTTCTTTAACACCATCACCAAGTTCTCCAAACATGCATCAAAATCGTCTCCATAGACAAAAAGTCATCCATGAAGACTTCCATATTTTTCTCCACCATGTCCGAGAAGATGGCCATCATACACCGTTGGAAGGTAGCGGGTGCATTACACAAGCCGAAGGACATTCTCCTAAATGCGAATGTGCCATATGGGCACGTGAATGTTGTCTTCTCTTGATCTTCAGGAGCAATGACTATATGATTATACCCTGAATACCCATCCAATAAGCAGTAAAATTCGTGGCCCACCAATCTATCCAATATCTGGTTAATAAAAGGCAAAGGGAAATGGTCTTTTCGGGTTGCCTTATTCAATTTCCTGTAATCCATGCAAACCCTCCAACCAGTCACTGTCCTCATCGGAATTAGCTCGGTGTCATCATTTTGTACCACTATCATTCCTCTTTTTTTTGGCACACACTGCACCAGACTAACCCACTTATTGTCGAAAATTGGGTAGATGATACCGGTGTCCAACCATTTCAGTATTTCTTTCTTCACTTCTTCCTGCATAATTGGGTTGAGCCATCTGTGTTGCTCCACCATTGGCTTTGCATCCTCTTCCATTAGAATTTTATGCATGCAAAAGGATGGGTTGATTCCCTTGATATCTACGATTGTCCATCCTATAGCCTATTTATGTTCTCTAAGCACCCTCAACAACTTACTTTCTTGCAATTCATTAAGCGCAACAGAAATAATAATAGGTAAAGTATTAGAATTGCCTAAATACGCATACCTGAGGTGTTTAGGTAGTGGCTTTAGTTCAAGGGCAGGTGGCTCCTCCAATAATGGGTTCATTCTTGTTGCGGCTCTTTCCTCCGTGTGCAATGGTTTAAATGGTGCTTTAAATCTGCTAACCCGTGGCAGGGAGTCTAACATCTGCAAGTAATCCACAAATTCTGGATCATCTAAATCTTCATATCCCAATAATGTCATTTCCAATGCATCATTAGCCAAACCTTTACCCATGTCTTCGCTGATTAGCTGCTCAATGATATCCATCCTAAAACACCCTTCTTCATCCGTAGGGAATTTCATGGCCTTGAAAACATTAAACTTTACTTCTTTATCTTGGAACCTCGTAGTTAGTTCACCTTATTGTAAATCGATGAGTGTCCTACCCGTAGCCAAAAATGTTCTCCCTAGGATAATTGTGATGTTCTTATCTTCCTCAAAATCCAGAATTATGAAATCCGCAGGGAATATAAATTTTTCTACCTTGACCAAGATGTCCTCTACAATGCCTCTCGGGTATGTGACTGACTTATCCGCTCACTACAATGAGATGTTCGTAGGCTTTGGAGCAGGTAGACCTAATTCTGTATAAATTGATAATGGCATAAGGTTTACACTTGTTCCCAAATCAAATAAACACTTGTTAAACACCGTGTTCCCAATTGTGCACAGAATGGTAAAACTCCCTGGATCTTTCAACTTTGGTGGCAATTTTTAACGTAAAAGCCGCACTACACTCAAATGCATTAATGCCTTTGTTTCAAAATCTTCCAACTTCTTTTCCTGAGGCGAATACCTTTCATAAATTTCGCATAACTTGGCATCTGCTCTAGGGCTTCTGCGAAAGGGATGTTAATCTGAAGTTTCTTAAACACTTCCAAAAAAATTTCGAACTGCTTATCTAATTTATGCTTTTGGACTCTTTGCTGAAACGGCGGTGGAGGATACACAACTGGCTTGTCATCTAACTTTGTTTGCTCAACTTGCTTTTCCTCACCCTATTTTTCCTCAACCACTTTGTTATCTGGTCTAACTGAATTTTCTGCACTTTTCCCATCTAAATGTTTTCCACTTCTCAACGTGATTTCCTGACAATGTTCGTGAAGTCCCTTGTGATTTTCCTTGGTAGAGTCCCTTGTGGTCTATTGTTCAATGCTAAGGCAATTTGTCCCATCTGATTTTCTAGATTCTTGATGGTTATCTCTTGTGATTTCATGGCCATTGCTTGGTTTTTCATAGCTGCCACGTTTCTTGTTATATTCTTTGACAATAACTCCTCTAAATATGATTTCCTTTCTTGATGTTGAGCTGGTTGTTGTTGTTGATTCTGAAATCCTGGGGATAAGATGGTCGTGGAGCTTGCTGATGCTAATTATTACTCCACGAAAAATTTGGGTGATTCATATTCCCCGGATTGTATGTATTTTGGTACATGTTATGTGGAATACTGTTATAGCTACCCATAAATTGCACTGACACTGGGTTGATTATACATTGATCTGTAGGATGTTCACACGCGCACAATTCACAAATAACTGCAACTTGTTGTGTCTGTACCCCTGACAAAGCATCCAACTTCTTAGAGAGTGCTGAAATCTGCGCTGCTATTGTCGACACTCCATCTAACTCTAACACTCTAGCTGCCTTCGTATATGTCATTCTTGCCATGGGCCAATGGTAGTTGTTAGCTGCCATTGTCTCTATCAATTCGTAAGCCTCCTCATAACTCTTAGCCATAAACGCTCTACCCGAAGCTGCATCAATACTAGTCTTGAGATTTCTGTTCAACCCATTGTAGAATGTATTCATCTGCAACCACTTAGGCAATCCATGATGCGGTCACTTTCTGAGCAATTCCTTGTATCTTTCATATACCTCATACAGTGATTCCCCGTGTTGCTGTTTAAACATAGTTATCTCATTCCTCATCTTTGTAGTTTTCGCTGGTGGAAAAAATTTTGCAAGAAATTTATGAGCTAGGTCTTCCCATGTATTTATTGATCACGGCGGTAGAGAGTGTAACCAACTCTTCGCCTTGTCCCGTAAGGTGAATGAGAACAAGTGAAGCCTTACTGCATCATCCGACACCCCATTATACCTAAAAGTGTCACAAATCTCCAGAAAGCTGACTAAGTGTTCATTCGGATCATCATTTGTCAAACCCCCAAACTGAACTGAATTTTGAATCATCTGAATTGTCCCAGGCTTGATTTCAAATGTGTTCGAAGCTATAGTCGGCCTGGCAATACTCAACTACAACTCAGTCACCTTAGGTGTAGTAAAGTCCCTCAATGCTTTCTGGTCTTCGGCAACCATTGCTTCTTCTTTTTCAGAGTTTTCAAAGTCTTCTCTTGTTTCCTTGATCCAATTAGTTAGCCTTTGAAACCATCTCTCAATGTCGTCCTCAAAAGGAACCAAGTCTGGATTTTTGGACCGTGTTTGCATAAACCAACTTCAAAAACCTAAAATAAGAACGAACAAAAGAAAAAAAACGTTTAAGTAAAACTGGACTAATTAAACTGATATCGTAAAATATTAAAATCTATACTAATAGTCCTCGACAATGGCGCCAAAAACTTATTGGGTAAAATCTAATTATGCACATTATGCAAGTATACGTGGTCAACAAGTAATATAATAGTAAGTAGAGTATCGTTCCCACAGAGAAATTAGTAAGAATTTCAACCTCACAATTACCAGTTTCCTATTAATTCCAATTTTATTAAACTATCCAAATTAATGATTAAAATTATAAATTCTCAATTATTAAAAATATTAAAATCACAAAACAATCACAAATCTCAAAAACCGAATTTCTAAACAAGTATCGGAGAATTAGGCTTACAACTTCACCCTAAGCTTCACTTTGGATATTATCATTTGTTCTAGTTTAATTTACTATCCCAGTTTATTAATCAAGAACACTAAATTAGAATTAGCCACCTCTCGATGCATTAACACCATATTAACTCAAATCCACAATTTAGATAGAATTAAGTTAAACACCTTAATTAACTAACTAACTATATCTCTATGTGAATTACAATCAAAGAAGGTTTAAGTTTAAGTTCTCTATCCGATTACATGCGATGTTAAGCATATCTCTACCCTAACATTCATCAAGATTCTATTCATTCACAAAATTCAATAACACATGCTATATTAACTAAGTCTAGACTCGTACTTCCTCTCTCAAATTCATTCAAGTCCACAAAGAATTGTTGATCAGGCAATTCATAAATTCAAGCACAAATTAATATAGATAAATTGGATAATAGCTTATTAAACTGAAAATCAAAGTTACATAACCATCGTTTCACTTAACGATCCATCATAAGCCTAAAAAGTAATTTAGTTCATCCTAAATGAAATATACACTGAATAAATTAAAGATATAATCCTTTGAATTACAAATAAACTAAAAGAAAATAATAAATCCAGAACCACCCTTTTCTTCAGCTCAATTTGCAACTGTTATGAAAATTCTTCAAAATCTTCTCTCCAATGCTTGCTCTAAAAAATCTATATTCTTCTCTGTTAATTGCCTTACAATGTATGTTATTATCTTGTTGCAATATATCTAGCGACAACAAGTAATCTGACTCTAATTCCTTGTCAAAATCGAACTCCAACCCAAGCCAAATACTAGTCTTTATGTTGTAGCAGCATTCTAAAAGCAATAGGAAGCTCTCTTTTTTTTCGTACACCCCCGCCCCGGCGGGGGTTTAGCCTTGTAATGAGCCCGCCCCGGCAAGCTAGTGTTCTCTCTCCTGACTCTGGACCCCCCGCCCCGGCGGGGGTGTAAGGCTTAAAAATGCCCACCAAGGCGGGCATACCTTCTTCTAGTTGGTCATGTAATGCTCCTTTTCTTGCCAAATTGTACCTTAAATCCATCCTTTTTTATCACTTGCAACATCACCAAACCTACACACAAAATAACAATAAACAAGTAAAAATAAACACAAAAATATGGGATTAACACTGATTAAGCTTGAATTAGGAACTGATGCGTGGGTATAAAACCCACTTATCATGTACTAGTGTAATACTACAAGTACAAACCAATTTCATGGTCTAACTACTATATATCATGAAGATCTAAGGGCTCAAAGTTATTGACAAGGTTGATCTGGAGTTTTTGGGTTACCTAGAAACCCAGTCAGTTCTAGGTAACTACTTTGTAGCTTTAATAACTTTATTTGTGGACACTGTTTGGTTGTTAGAGTGTCACACACACTTATAGATAACATGTCAAAGTACAAAAGTACTACACTTAGGTAGCTTAACTACATCACAATCTAAATATATGACTTGGTCAAACCTTGTCAGAAAAATTGTTCTTTGTGCTTGGTCAACCTACTTTAACTGCTAATAACATTAATTTTGTCGATGTTTTATGTCTTCTAATTTCATGCTTCTCTAGTCCATATACCAGGGTATAACAATGATATAATTATATAAGCTAAACATATAACACATGCAAGATCTAAGCTCAGGAAAAGGCTATCAAACACTTTCTAGGGATTTTCTGGGTTACCCATAAACTCAAATTCATGACTGGTCAACCAACTTTGACCATTAATAACTTGGAATCTGGACATGATATGAACATGATTCCACTTCCAGTTTACTCTCCTCATTGCATACTACAACACTGATACACCTAGCAAGTCTAACAATTAATAGATCTGGATCTATGACATTTGAAATTTTACTGTCAGACCATAAATCTAGGGTTTTTGACAGTTTTTAAAACTTCATTTTCAAGTACATAGATGTTATGGATCTATGATATCATCATAGATCACTAAAAAACATCCTATAACACATAAATAAACATAAAAATACAAAAAAAAATTCTTAGCATACAAGATCTAGCTTGGTTAGGGTTTATACCTCTCTTTGAATATCCTTTGATCTTTGTTTCCTAATCTGATCTTGAGGCATTATGGACTTATCTAGGGACTGATTCTCTTTCTAATTTTTGTGGCTTCGAGAGAGAGAGACTTGGTTAAGTGTATGGAACACAAATGAAGCTTTGTTTGGTTTTTCTCTTTCTTTAATCTTTTAACTTTGATTCAATAAACTTGATTGTTGCTAGGTGGCACTAACTGGCTGATTTAGCTTAGATTTGGAGCACATGGTGATATCCCAATTATGGTGAGTCACAAGATTTGGCAACTCTTTTAACTTACAAATTAAGTACAAGGGTATTTTAGTAATTTCCCACACAATTTTAAGGGTAGTTTAGTCACTTGACATGACTCCATTTAATATTAACCCTTAGGGTTTAATAATCACCATTAGGGTTTGCTATTTAGGGTTTAGGGTTCTCAAATCAGAAATTAGGGTATCCAAAAATATAATTAGGATTGTTAATCAATCGTTATGGTTTCCTAACTACAGATTAGGGTTTCTAATATACTATTAGGGTTTATTAAGGTTATACCTTATATGATCAACATTTGATCAAAATTCTCATATTGTACAAAAACATAACCATATATATAATTATAATAACTGTATTAACTATCAAACCTTATCCTTTATTAGGGTTAGGGTTTTCATTAGCTGTTTAACATAACTCCACTCATATTACTTTGTTAATAAATAGTTTGACTATCTTGCTATACTCATATCACAGATACTCAACATAATATTGATAATCATTACTGATATTAATTTTAAAAAAAGCGTAAAAATAGAATTGTTTAAAATTCAAGGTCCTGATAGTTTCTGTCTGACTAGCTTGAATCCCTCTTTGATGGGGGAGGCGATGAATGACGATGTTAGTTGATAAACCGACCATGTCTTCATGAGACAATGTAAACACATCCTGGAATTGGGTCAATAGAGTAACCATGTCATTCCTTTGGCTTGGAGTAAGGTCCGTACCAATATGGATTTGTTTGGAGTTTTCTAAGGTTCTAAGGTTAAAAGAGGTGATTTGATCAAGATTTGGTTTGGGTTTATTTTTGACCCATTTTTTGATCTCCAGAGGTATCTCATAGTCCTCTTGTTCAATCTCCATCAAGTCAGAGTCTAACTTTATATCAAAGTGGTAGTCCTTGTGAAGAATAGGCATCTCATCAGCAAGTTTAGGCATATCTAACTTTAGAGTCCTGAAACAAAATGCTTCACTTAAAATATGAAACTGTTTAATCATATAAACTGTTAGCATGAAATGAAAAAAACAACTGCTAATACTATGCAATAAAAGTAAGCAATTATTGCTATCTACAGGGTAGAGGGAGTTTGTGCCCTTTTTACCCTTGTCGGCAAATGCAAGGTGTGCTGCTCCAATTGCCAAGGGTCAAGTCCTGGTGGACAGCTGTGATGAAGGGGCTATTGTTGTCCTCTTTCTCGTGAATGATGATCATGACATCTGAGCAGTCATCATCTAAGATATCCTTGTTCATACCCTCGGTATGTGCCAGGAAGTACATCTTTGATAAGCGCCTCTTAATGTATTATTTGCGCCTCTGATTCCTTTCCTCCATGTCTAGGACTAGAATCAGGACTTCTTTTCCTTTAACTGGTATCAGCTTAGGAAACAACATACCTACCACAGAGGTAAGAATTTTCTATAGAGGCCGTACAGAATCAACATCTGCAGGTTTAAGCAACAAGCTTATAGATGAAGGAACCGGTGTATACTTATGCGGGTTCCTGTGACTGGACCTATAGGAGTAGCCTAATCTGACCTTCCCTGTCTGGCTGGGAATTTGAATTGGACATTTGATTCCTTGCTGATTATTTCCTAACCCTTGTCTGGGTTAGAAACCCAAGGATATCATTTCTTGAGTTGCCAACATTACTTCTGTGGAAACTATGGATTTCAGAGTTGGAGCCCCAATGGGTTGGTAGTGAGTGTTTCTCACCACAAGGGCTTGGAAGCTGACAGGCTCAACTTTGTTATTAAAATGGATGAGAGGTATATCACTTTGCACAAGATACTCTGGCTCAGTATTGACTATGACCCACTGTTGATGATATACTTAAGCTGCTAATGAAGAATGGATGGGACGGCTCCTGCCATATGAATCCAAGGTCTTCCCAATAGCAAATTATATCCTTTAGTGATTTTGAGCACTTAGAAGGATATGTAGAATGTATGTGGACTGATTTCCACTGGTAATTCAGTCTCTCCGATAACATTTCACCGAGATCCATCAAAGGCTTTGATGATTATGTGGCTACTTCGAATCCTATTGAGATTGATGTTCATTTTTTCCAATGTGGCATAGGGTCAGATGTTTTGGGATGATCATCCATCTATTACCACTCCTCCGACCACAGATCCGGAAGACATCACCGCTATGTGCAACGGTTTGCAATGACCCATTCCTTCGGGAGTTATGTCATCATCGGTGAAGGATATCACATTACTATTGAAGATGTGATCAACCAGATGAAGGAATTTTTCAACATCCATTGTTTATAGCAAGTGGGCTTCTTTTAATACTTTTAGTAAGACCTTCTGGTGATCTTCTAAAGAGAAAACTAGGTCCAGGATAGAGATTTATTGTGGAGCTTATTTCAAGCTTTCAACCACCTTGGCTTCATTGTGTATCATATTGCGGAGGAATTCTCTAATCTTCTCATTGGGCACTTTCCCCTTAGATCTAATGATAGACTTCATCACTTGTTGAGGAAGATACAGTGGATTTTCTTTAGACACTACAGCAGTTCTATTTGATGTTAATCCTTCAGCCTCTCCATAGTTCCATGGGACTTTCTTAAGGCTGATGACATGATGATGTGGCCTGAACAACAATATGATTGGCTTTGGTGCGACCACTTTCAAAGGGTTTTCAACTCCTTTGAGCTGAAATGGTTGAATTATAAGTGGTGTGGCAGCCAAATCTCTTTTTTGAGGATATAACTGCTACAACTTCCTTCCATCTTGGACGAAATATGTCTTCACACTCAAATGATACAACCTCATCATCTGCCATTTGCAGGTCACCACTGTTAATCATGTTTTGTATAAGATGGCGGAGTGCCCAACATTTCTCAGTGTTGTGACCGCGAGAGTAAGAGAGGTGTTGACATACTCAGTAGCATCAAACCTTTTTGAGCATGGGTTGACTGGAGGTAGGAGTGCTATGATTTTTCCCTCATTGATTAGCATCTGCAATATTTCTTCCATTGGTTGGCCTAAATAGGTGAATTCCCTTTTGTTGGTAAAGTCCCGATGGGTTTTAGCTTTTTCTTCTCTTCTAAACTTTTCCTCCAGTGTTTCACTTTCTTGAGTAAGTGGTGGAGTATTTATGATAAGAGAAAGGAGGCTGGAATGCTCCTGACTGAACAATTGTCGTACAACTTGGTGTTGATGAATCACCAGTTCTGCCAGTTGATTGCCTTGTTTGCCAAGAGACTTTAACTACCATTCCATCATAAACTGGAACTCTGAATAATCCCATTTGTCAAAATTATCCTTATTGGTTTTGGGAGAACCACCCACATATTTGACGTACTTGGAACTCTCTCTACTACCTCTATTGATCATGTTAACCTCCTCTTCCTTGTGTTGACGGAGAGGGTTATCTTCAACATGTGGTTGCTCGGGCTTGGTTACAACGATCTCACCACTATCAATTAAGTCCTAGATCTTATGCTTGAGGGGCCAACAATCTTGAGTATCGTGGCCTGGAGCTCCAGAATGGTAAGCACACATTTTGCTTGTATTGAAGCCTTTTCCACTTGGATTAGCTGGTGGAAGGAGATTGTAAGAACCGATAATTTTACGAATAAATAATTAACTGATATAATAAGAATATGAATATTTATTTGAATATACATATTGATGTGTTGTGAGATGATTAATTCAATTAATTTAAATTGAATTTATATGAGGATTGAGAATTTTGAAATGCCTTGTGTGGAATGAGAATGGAAGTTAAGTGGGAAATGAATTGAAAAGTGAATAATTAATTAATTATTATGGAATGCTAATGAGTAAAGTAATCTACATAATTATAAAATAAGTATACTATCTATTAAGTAAAGGGATCTACTAATTCAGTATATGAATTGATTGTAACAAGTGACTAAGTCTAAGAAGTTTCCAGAGTGGCGCAGCTGCGCCACTCCTGTACTATAAACCAACGCAGCTGCGCCGGTAGCATGACTTGGAAAAAAATTTCCACTGTGTGCATGAGTTATAAGATGGTTTGTTAGCATTAATAAAGAATGAGAAAGATAATGGATCAGTTACCATTATTATTATGTGAACATTATTATTAAACATTATTTCATGCCACTATGTGTAATATGGGAAAATGTGGGTAGTAGTATCATATAATTACTTACTACATACGAGTAAATGAGGTGTGACATTTAATTGGGATTAATGCTATACAAAAATTATATAGTAAAAGTAATTAAATCATAAAGTTGATTTAAATAAGTTTTGTTACCTCATCATGTGTGATGAGACAATTAAATGTGTACTCTAAATATGGGAATAAATAAATATGTACTATAAAAATATTTATTTCAACACTGATGTATAAGTAAATAGTAAAAGGAGATATTAAATTATTAGTGATCAATTAAATTGAGTCCACACATGTTATAAGTATTAATTAGACTAGACTAATGTACATGGATCATATGATGTGGATACATAAATAATCCTTAACTTTACATGTTGTAGTATCATTAACACATTAAAATTATATTTTAGAAGTTCAAAGAACCAAACTAAGCTTTATTACTAGGATTTAAAAGCAGTGACCATAATTAGTACATGAACAGTAGCCTAACTCTATATTGCGTGAAAATTAGTCGGCAGTTAAGAGCTAATATTAGCAGTGATGATGGCTATGAAGACGGTGGTTGGCTAACTTCTGTATACCTAGTGTGCTCTTCTATTTCCCTTTGATTCAAACCATGGTGGAAGAACACTAACTGGTTATGCATTTCTCTATATAAAGCACTATTTCCTTCTCATTTTTTGTTGCTTGAAATTGTCTACTAAGTGTAAACTGAGAGTGTGAGTTGCTGAGCAATTGAAGAAATATAATCAGTGTGTTGAGGAATTCAATTAAGCTTCAAGGAGGTATAAATTCTATTTTTGTGTTCTTGAATTGGGTTTTGTTAAATTCTTGAAATCTCTTGAAATTCTCTGTCAGTTAGTATGAAATAACATGCTATCAAGTGTTTATGATATTTTTATACGTGAATAGAATCTCTAAGATTTAGTTTGAGTTTGTTTTATTGAATGAAATTGAGGTGGGAGTGATGCTCTGCAAAAAGCAGTATCTCTCACCTTCTTTGGTTCAGGAAGGCGCATCTGCGACCGGTTTATCTTAGGGTCTTGGTAGCAATTGCATCGGTCGCCAAAACTAGAATCTGGTTTCTATTGGACTGTGTTGTTTCTAACTTGATATTAGCACGTAAACATGCATGAAAAGAAGTATAACATGTTGTTTAAATCTTCCTTAGAAGATATGAATTGTTCAACATGAATTGGTAGGAGATTTATAACAAAAAATTTAACTTTTGAAAACGAAATTTGATGGAACTCACGTTCTGCAAATTATGAGCTTGATAGTATAAACACATGACTTATTTCTGAACATGATTAAGCATGAGTTATGAATTATAGTTCCTTTGTTCATGACCAACTTGTTAGGATTTGTGTTAAGGAACTTTTTCAAAGAAAACCTTGACATATCAAAACAAATATGCATGAATATTAGATGATGTATGTTATGATCTTGTGAAGATGTGAACATGACTTAACTACACATGATACGAGCTTTAAAGATGTTTTGTATGGTTTAAATAGCATTGTTCAAGTTTAAAATGATTTCCAAGGGCAAACATGGATATGTTTCAAACTAAATTGCATTAGTATGAGTAGTAAGTTCTGAGGATCTAAGATGACATGTTTATATTCATTATGTCTCTAAACATAAGTCTTATATGTTAAACATTATAGAAGGAAGCCAGCCATTAGTTTAAGCATGTTTTAAAGTAATAAACAATGTTAATTGAGAACAAATAGTGTGAACACTTATGAGCATGCATAGTAAAGATTATGTGATCTCTCTATGTGGACATATGACCAAAGTTATAAAGCATTGTGATTACATGACCGTATTATGCTTTAATTCCTTACAAATCCTAAATTTAGACCATGACATGTAATAATGAACTCCAGATGGTCATACACTTATATAAAGTCCTTTAGCATGTATGTATGTTAAGTGTGATTGTTTAGGTATACTAAATAATGGGACAGAAATAGATAGTGTAAGGCTTAACCACAGTGCAGCTAGGGGGACGGTATGATTACTGCGAATCCCTAAGCCTAACCAAAGTATTGCGCCATCCTGATCGATTCTGCATTACATTTGTAATTTGAGGTTTAAGGCATGCTTATATGGTTACTTTAACTTGTATTATATAACTAGTATATTATCCAATGTGGTAAGAAGCATGATAACTGATAGAATCAAATTTCTAGTGAGTGATGATGAACTTTCAAAATGATAAGACCAAAAGATGTTTACGAACTATAAAGGAATGATTAGAAACTATATTGTGTTACTTTGTGATTTCTTATAAACTGATGTTGTGATATAAGTACGCAAGGTATATGTAGAGAGTATACAACTAATTTAGACGTTTATGTACACGTTTAACCTTACATATTATGTGTGAGCATACATAAGTAATGAATATCTTATACGCGTAACTATATTATGTTAGGATTCAAAGAGTGTTGATAAGCTAAACTTTGGTAAACTACGCTTGAGGGAAGTACTCGAACCCTACTCTTTATTGTGCATTACTTGAACTTGTGCTATTATTGATTGTACAAGTAAATCTTTGAGAATATAAAACTTCGTAGTCTAGAAATGAAATTGTTTATGAAACCTTTATTTTAAACGATAATATATACTGTGAAAGAAAACTGTCTAAGCCATTGCTTCGGCTAGACTATTTATATTTGAACGAAAGCTATCCAAACCAAATTAACTTGGTGCGGACTATTATAATTGAGATGAACAACCCTCTTGCTAGGGGAATTATATATTTGTTGGGGAACCGACGTGCGCACATGAGAAAGATTAAATGTTATGCATGTCATAGGGTACTTTAGGCTGATCACCTGTTGTACTCGTTTTGTAGAATAATTAGTTTATTACTGTTAATTCTAGGAGAAGTTCATAGTCCTTAGTGACTACTTAGTATTCATTATTTTGAAATCTTGAATTGATTAATTGTTGAATATTATTGATAATTTATGTCCATAGTAACTATCATTGATAATCATTGATACTTCTTACTATCTTTGAACTATTACTATTGTTGTACCCTTGAGAAATATAAAACTACATTGAACACCCTTATTGCTATATTACTTGCTGGGAAAAATTGTTGCTCATCCTTGCTTTCCCTAAAATTTTCAGTAAAGGCAAAATGTGATGAACCGTCTAGCAAGGACAAGGGTAAAGAGAAGGCCTTGGAGTAGTTAGTTTCATAGTACTAGGAATGTACTATTATTCTATTGTAGAAGAACTTATTTATGTTAAGCTATGTTTAATTTAAGTTTTATTTTAGTAGTAACGGTTGCGAGACTTTGGGACAAGAATAATTATGTTATAATAATGTAATTTATTCTATTATTCTGTTGTGTGAGATTTTGATTTGTTATTAGAGTTAGCACGTGACAACATAATTTGAGACAAGTGTGGTCTGAATTTAGGTGCGTCACAAGTTGGTATCAGAACTGTAGTTATAAACCTTAGGAACGAGAGTCCTTAGATTATAACTTAGGAGAACTTAGGAGATAGAGAGGGGTGAAACTCATGTAGAGTGTTTTTAGAGAGAGACTTAGTGTGTTATGGAATATAACTTCATTATATACAATGAACTTATGTTTATTTAACATTCTAATGGAGTTGTTGTTTGTTTTGTCTTGTGTTAGTGGCTGTAGGATGACTGACATGGGAGGACCTAGCCGAGTAGTAGAGGAGGAGTCGCGTGACATACACGTGGTCTATGAGGCACCTTTGATAGCGGAGCCCATATCGGCAGTGGCCCCTATCGATGACGATGATGAGGACGAGGAGATGGAGCCATTACCCGAAGAGTCTAATCTAGAGGAGGAACTTATGTAGGAGGAACCTATGGGGGATGAGCCCATGGAGGACTCCGACGAGGCTAATTTCAAGGATCGAATGTTAGGGGAGTATGAGGAGCAGGTTTTACAGTTAGAATGTAGAGTTGAGGAGTTAGAGGTTGAGGCTAGAAAAAGGGATTTCGAGTTCCAAAAATTATGGGGCGAGGACCATCAGAGAAAGTTAGTGATGCAGGTGATGGAGGTGGAGATTGCACATCGCAAGGAGGCAGGGATCTAGATGGGGACCTTGTTTCATAGGTCAGTGGCTAAGAATGTAGGGTTGGCAGGAAAGTTGGAAGAGATGGAACAAAGAGAGTTGAGTGAGAGGACAGAGAAGGAAGATCTTCGTACTCAGTTAGAGATGGATGTGATGGATATGATCCATTTCGAGGAGAAGTGGGAGGAAGCTAATGATCAGGCTAACGACTTGGAATATGAGGTAAAATGTAAGAGAAGGAAGATGAACAAGATGAGCTATGCTTTGCGCACGGCCATGGAGAGACTGATTGATGGGGTATATCATTACCCGACAGAGTAGGGACAGACCTGGTATACCATAAGCCAAGACTTGGTGGCGCACATTACTCAGAAGGAGTACCAAAGCATTGTGGAGCATGGGGTGTTAGATTAAGACTAGATGTAGAAGCTTAGTAGTTGTAGTATTTTATTTATCTGATGTTTAATTTGTTGTTGTAATCTCAGTCTTTTGTGTAAGATGTGAGATAATTGTAAACCCCAATCTTCAGAAAAATGTTAGAGGGGTAGTATGATTAGTGATTATCCCCGTCTTTTGTGATATTAGGGGATATGTTGTGTCATTTATAGCATCATGCTAGAGATTATTGTGACGCCCCCAAAATAGGTCCACACGACCCATTCTGAGTCGCCAGATATCACATTACAGATATCAAATACAAACTTCATTTATACAACTTTTGAATTGTCATGTAGAGTACGACAACACATAAGCAGTGAGTTTTAATAAAAATATATATAACTCTCATGGTGGCTCGACCACAACACCTTACAATGGTACTTTATAAAAAAGTGCAGTTAATAACTGTTTTAGAAATTAAAATCTTTGGAAAGTGCTCAAGGAAACCTTCGTACATGGGAGGCCATGCATCCAAGTTATGATAGATATCATATAACTCGAGAATTATCCTTAGTTGACCTAATAGACCCCAAAGAAAAAAGAGAAGATTACTATCATGTTCTTTCCAATGGTGAGTATTTTCTTGACATATAATTATCTCCATTGTCTCCAAGTGAGAATTATATTTCAACCAAACTCCAAGATTATATAGGTAGTGCTCATAGATATAATCCATACTGTTTTAGAGGAAACCTCAACAGTTATAAACAATCGTTCTATTCCCCTGTTACCCCTGCTCGACCCAGCTACACTCTTATTACCTGAAAGGACTTGTGAAGCAAAAGGGTGAGCACAACTAGACCAGTAAAGAATATCATGACTAGAGATAATTACATTATCAATAGCCTAGAGATTTAGAACATATGGTAGATGATAAAACTTTTCAACCATAGTTGCAGCGGAACGAGCAATCCATTAGAAGAGTCAAATAGACCATAAAGTCAATTATTTTCTCCATGTTAAAAGTCCACCAACCATGTTTTATCCCTGTAACATCAAGCAACAGTTCCTGTCCACAATTATGTGAATAACTCATAATCATAATTGTGATTCTAAATTCCTCTTCGCACCCAGGACGAAGATAATTTTCATCACCTATCTTTACCTGAAATATCAAATATCATGGTTATACCAAATCACAGTTCCCGTTCATAATCATACTAATAAATTCATCTTTGCACTACGAGCCAAAGATATTTATTAACAGTTCATCTTTGCACTACAGGCCAAAGACATGCAACTGTATCTTTAGAAGAGTCGAGTAGAGCATGATATCTACTATCTTCTATGAATTAAAAGGTTATTATCAATATTTTATCGCTGAGACTCAACTTAATAAATAATCCACATAATCGAATCATCCTTGCACTACGGCTAAGGATATTCATTAGTATCACGACCACAAATTATCCATGCACTACGGGGCAAGGATATTCGTGTTTTCACCAATGGTCATGATTATTCCAAATAATCCTTGGTCATAATCATACCAACAACTGTTCATCAATGCACTAGGGGCCAATGAGGACTTTTACCACATCATTTGTAACATTACGGGTCATGATTATACCGAATGATCCCTGGTCATAATCATACTAATTAACAGTTCATCTTTGCACCCTTGGGCGAAGATGACTTTGATCACAATATAAGAATGAGGATGATGACAATGATATAAGCATTAATCAAACAGAATCAAGGATAATTATTAAAGACTTTAAATTTATCTAGAGTTTAATAATGCCCAAATTGTCAACATGATACTGCTTTGGACAAAAAAGAAATAATTTTTTCAGTGTATAGTACTTTGGGAATAGTACCCCGTGAATAGCACCCCGGCATGAAAAGTTCCCCGAATACCCGAGATAATACACTACTACAAAATCGTAAATAGATAACGCGAAAAAAATGTTGTGGTTTCAGTCAGAAAAACGACTTGGTTAAGGGTGTCATCTATTTGACACCCTTACACAACGTTTTTAAAACGTTGTAGTTAAGCACATTACACAACGTTTTTAAGAAAAAAACGTTGTAGATTTGTTTTCCATAAATTAGCAGATGCTTAAAAACGTTGTAGAAGATATGATTCCACACCGTTTTTTGGATAAAAACGTTGTAGTTTAATATATCAGACAATGTTTTTAACCAATTTATACAACATTTTTAAAATGTTGTAGATAAAGAAAAAAAAAGAAAAAAAATTATGGTTCACCTATATTACCAATGCACCTGTAATATGCTAATGCCATGATATAGCTAAAAGGTTTAAATTCTCATTTAAATTTAAAACTAAAATGTATCAACCATTCAAAATACATCCCAATAATACCATTCGTTTACAGTTTCAAATATCTCAAGCATTGATTATGAAACAACATGAATTAAAAAATACAAGTGAAACTAAATTTCTTTCAAAGACAATGAGACTGAACTTGCAAATGGTTCCCAGATTTTGTTGGTTGCTCTTTCTATTGCAGGTATCCTGGAAGGAAATAAAATATGAGGATAAGAGAAGGAAAAAATCACAATACAAACAAATAATAGTAAACCATAATTGTTAGATAGTTACATTTAAAATCAGCTTGAACAACATATAAGGGGTCCCAGTTTCTATCTGGGACTTCAGAACTTCAAACCAAAGTGTCTGCGCCTGGACAACCTTCTTGGCTTTGCCCTGAGTTTATGGTTTTTTGAATTTGTTAGCAATCAATATCCAAATATGGATATCAAACATTGCATAAAGAACAATAGCAAGATAGATGTCCATGAAGAAATATAAACCAGAAATATGGTTTTATTTTGTTTTGTTTATTTAATTGTATACAACATCCACTACATAATCTATGTATATAGTTTCCCAAGCAGTCCCATAACAACCCAGACATACCTGATAAACAGGAGGGGACTTTCGAAACTCTTGATCAAAAATACACTCCTGCAAAATAGTACGCAACTTCATATGCCCCCACTTTTTCAAATTAGGACCTAAATGATATCAAGGGACAGATGCAATTAACCTAACCTCAAGAAATGCCTTCAGAATCCACAAAAATGTCAGAATTATGACTCCATTAACAGAAAACCCTACCTATGAGAAAAGATAAGATCAACAGTTCATTAATCATATGTCAGGCCTATAAGCTGGAAACTATGAGTTGAATAAATGATTACTAGTAATTGATAATTTCTGTTGGTAGAATGTCTCATAAAAGACATTGTGGAGGCAAAGTAGAAAAGATATGCACATGTCACATTAACTTTGTCTCCCACTTTGTAGGACATAGCACATCATGGTCTATAATAATTAAAGATAAAGTTTGTGGATAAGTTTTCTCAAGTGTACGGGAGAATGATGCAGATTGGACAAAGAAGAATTAAGATCATCAAGTGTGCTCTGTGTTCTAACCATTGCAAGGGTAAATCACAAATAATTTTAGTTGTTCTAATTTTATGTTCTTTTTATTATCTTACTCCTCTTATTTTATGTGAGGCCCATCTGCATTTATAACAACCCTGCAGCCATGACATGTTGAACATATCAATATATGTGATTGACATAACTAAAATTTGCGTAAGTACAATACAACTGGCAGCAATATATACAACTTACATAGAACGATGTTGAGCAATTAGCAGCAAAAGGGGAACTGCTAGCTTTGGTTCTTCCTTAGGAAGCAAGGAGTCCCTTAGCATGTTTATAGATTTAGTTAAAGCCTGCCAATGACAATTAGATGTTAACATCTCCACACTTCAAAAAACTTATGTGAAAATTATTACAAGCATATATATCTTGCTTTGAGACTTCATTACTGATTCTACGGAGATTCCTTCATCTATGGGCAACATTAGGAGAATTTGTGAATTTGATAGTTATATTAGTATAGTTTGTTTTTTCTGACAAGTACTAATATATATATACACAAACACACATATTTCTATAATGAATTTCCATATTACTAAACAAGTGGACAAATGAATTCCAGACAAGAGATCATCTTCATCAGAAAGAAGATTTCTGATACTTTGCAACTCAATAACTTTAGTGGCTACTATGGGATCTTCTACTTTGTCACACGAGGCTGCAATATCAGCATACTAGTGAGGTAGAACATCTTTCTTACGATAATATCATCACAGTGAGTTTAGATGAACATTACTATAAATGCTTGTATGAAATAAATGCAACTATGTATTTTTTCATGAGTCACAACTAAAAATATACATGAAGAGAATGTGGAGGATAAGAAGTGAGACTGTGAGAGCCATGTATATAACATCAATCATATAGATCAATGGAATTGATAATCACTATCACATAATTCAAACCAAATTTACCCCAAATCCAACAAAAACCTGTGTGGAAGTGGGGGTGCGGGGGCGGGTATATAAGCATATGAATCTCACTATCACATAATTCAAACCAATTTTACCCCAAAACTTCAATCTCAACAGTACCTTAAAAAATCATCACACGTAACAAAAAAATATGATCAACCAGCTAAACAACTGTATGATTAAACGGTATCATCAACAAATTTTGTTCTTTTAGACAATAAATTACGAAATTATTTTAATATCATCTCACAAGGCTGGAAGTAGTAGATTTTAGAAAAAGAAACCCAAAGCACTTATTAATGACTACTATCAAAAAGATGAATGAGAGATGTCGTACAAAGAGCAATAATACCTCCAATCCTTTGGCTTAGATTTCTCATTGCATAACAAATCAATAATCTTATCACAAAATTGGGAGACATGGTGTTCAATGTAATTTGAACCACCGACACCAAATCTTAAAAGCAGACACACTAGCGCTACCGGATAAAGGCGAACACGAAGATGAGGAATAATAATGGCCTCGCAGGAGAAGAAATCGAAAAAAGCTTCGACGATGATGGTGAGTCAAACATGGATGAAAATCAATGATTTCTGACCCCGATTCGTCCATTGTTTCTCCATTCTCTCTTCATTTGAATGTTCCCCTCGCCTCGGCGAATTAGAATAAAAAAAGCCCTAGCATACATAAATACATATACATCTGTATCTATAAACTTACATAACAAACTATGTAAATATGAGAGAATCGTGAAAAGAGGGAGAAAGAAGGTCTTAGATCTGGTCGTTGATCTCATGTTTCCATTTGAATCTGGAAAGTTGGAGGGATTTGTGAGACAGGATGGAGGGATGAGAAAGAAGGAAGAGAGGCGAGGGCTGATAGAGCGAGAAAACATGAATGAAATAGTGAAAACGAAAAGCAAACTTTTAAATTGATAAACATTTAAGCTTCGTGTTTTTGTAGATAGATAACCATTTTTAAAAAAAATGTTATCTAGTTAAAATTAAAAAAAATGCCCTTTTAAATAGATAACGTTTTTTCATATATATCTATAACATTTTGTTAAAAAACGTTGTGAAAAAAAATACCACAACGTTTTTTATAAAAACGTTGTGGTTTAAGTGTTGTCTATTTACTGTTTTGTAGTAGTGATAATACTAGAGTGAATAGTAACCAGGTGAATATTAACTCATGAATAGTACTCTATGTGACGCCCCCAAAATAGGTATACATCACCCATCTTGAGTCGCCAGATATCACACTACATAAATTATCTATAAACTTAATTATACAACTGTTGTGTAACATACGACAAAACATAAGCTGAGAGTTTTAAAATGAATATTGTCTTCTAGACAATATCCACACTCAATGGAATCCTCATTACAATTATTATCACACTATTTCACAGAATAGTGAGGACTACTAAAGACACTGATCCTGGACCATCACTCCGTTCCCTGACTAGTCCCAACTATATTCTCATTTCCTGAAGAGAACAATGAAAGAAAAGGGTGAGCTCAACTAGCCCAGTTAGAAATATTATGACTAAGATAATGCAGAATAAATTATCATTAGTCTTCAACAGTGTTAAACTGATAAAATACTATAAACATCAAGTTTAACTGTAGCAGAATAAACAATCCATTAGAAGAGTCAAGTAGAACATAATGTCTACTATCTCCTCTAGATTAAAAGTCCATTGTTAATATTTCATTCCTGTAATACTCATCAATAGTTCTTTGTTATACCTAAGACAAAAAGAACTATTATCACCTATCTTCACCTGAACCACCAAAGATTATAGTTAAATCCACAATTCATATTTATAATCATGCAAATCAACAGTTTCTCCTTGCCACAACGGCTTAATAGAACATTTACTCAATATCTTTACCCCAAAGGCTAAAGATATTCAAATGTAATAACAATGATCATACCAATCAGTTTTCTACCTTTGCACTATGGGCCAAAGATATTCAACTATAAAACCAATGGTCATGATCATACCAATCAATTGTTTGTCAGTGCACTGCGATCAAAGACATTCAATTGTTAACTAATGGTCATGATCTTGCTAATCACATCATCGAATTATCCATGCACTACAGGTCAAGGATATTTGTTAGTATCACCAGTGGTCATGATCATGTCATACACCTGTCCATCTTTGCACTACGGGCCAAAGCTTTCAATCAACAGTTCATCTTTGCACGTAAGCCAAAGATATATAATTGTAAAATCAATAATCAATAGTCCATCTTTTCACGTAAGCCAAAGATATACAACCATAAAACCAATAATCAACAGTCCATTTATGCACGTAAGCCAAAGATGACTTTCATCACAATATAAGCATGAGGATGATGACAATGATATAAGCATTAATCAAACGCAATCAAGGATAAATATTGAAGACTTCAAATTTATCCAGAGTTTAAAAATATCCAAATTATCAACATGATACTGCTTTGTGAAGTAAAATTCAAGAATATTATTCCTATATCAAAAATAATTTGGACAGAAAAGAAATATATTTTTCGGGTGAATAGTATCCCGTGAATAGTACCCTGTGAATAATACTTCGGGAATAGTACCTTGTGAATAGTATCCTGGCATGAAAAGTACCCCAAATACCCGAGTGAATAATATTCGGGTGAATAGTAATTGGGTGAATAGTAACCCGTGAATAGTAACTCGTGAATAGTACTCTAGCATGAAAAGTACCCCAAATACCCGAGTGAATAATATTTGAATGAATAGTAACCGGGTGAATAGTAACCCGTAAATAGTAACTCATGAATAGTATTCCGTCATGAAAAGATCAATAATTATTAAGAAAGCTCAAGATAATATTTTCATGAAAAGATACAGGATGAAGCGCAAATATCAAGGATATTCTACTAATTTCATGGAGTATAGAAGCCAAAACATCAACAAAATGAGTACAAAATTCAAAATCTAAAACGAAATAATATTACTTACATACTGCAGAGTATAGAAGAAAATATTATTTCAAGCGAATATTGAACAAAAATAACATCCCTTACAACTGTTGAACGAAAATAATATTCCTACGAATATTTAACGAAGATAATATTCCTACGAATATTGAACGAAAATAATATTCTTTATGAATATTGAACGAAAATAATATTCATACGAATATGAAAAATAATATCTCTTCAGAATATGAAATAAATAATACCCCTTACGACTGTTGAACGAAAATAATATTCCTACGAATATTGAACGAAGATGATATTCCTTACGAATATTGAACGAAAATAATATTCATACGAATACGAAAAATAATATCTCTTCAGAATATGAAATAAATAATACCCCTTACCTCAGAAGAAGACTGGATACAAGAGTAGTGAAGTAGTAGACTACTCTTCTTTTTTCTCTCTATAGCTTCAATCTTTATAGCTTCTATCTCTATAATTTCTCTTGTGAGACTTAGTGAATTGGTGAGAAATGAAGGAAGAATGAGCTTCTATTTATAGGAAAATATAGTTTCGATAATTGCACGTTTTGGAGCTCGAAATATTACAGTACAATACCTTCAACTTTTCTTTCACTTTTAATTTAGTCCTGCAAGTATTATCAAACTTGCACCACCTTCCCTAATAGTAAATCATGTGAATTAATAGTAAATCATGTGACTCAATAGTTCTAAACATGTGAAAAAATTAATTATAGTATAATACCTTCAACTATACCTCCATTTTTAATTTAGTCATGCAAGTATTATCAATCTTGCACCAACTCCCCTAATAGTAAATCATGTGAATCAATAATACACACATGTGAACACATAGTTATAAGCATGTGAATTAATAGCAATTAATTTCTCATTTATCCGGTTAATTACCCGATTAATCAGTATAACTTCCAGACATCAATTATTATTGAAATAAATATCAATTTCCACTAACACAAATAATCCCAACACAATGGAACTATCAATTTCATCTTTAATCAACATGAACTTGTTCATCGTTAATATTATAACTCACAATATTTAACAACCAGGTCGTTCCCAGGAAAGAGGGGGCTTTCCGATAAGGATTTCTCCTTATTGGCGCGCAATTTGGTGACCAAACCTCTCCTTGACATAACTTCTAGACATTGTCAATATTGCAAATAATAATATGAATAACTTTGTTGTCTCAATTATTGATTTAATAATATATAAAATATTATGCAGATGATACTGTGACAATAATTGAATCAATAATACGAGAGATATGATGCAGCAATTATTGTAGTAATAATTGAGTATAATTGAGTGACTTCTCACGTAAGCATCAATAATCAATATCGTGTGTTACTATGCAACAACGCGTATTATTGTACTTTTACCACCGATTATTTTATGATAACTTACTTTGAAAAATTTTTAAATATCACCCTTAACTTTAAACTTTTATCAATTTAACTATTTATCAAAATAGAAAAATTGAATACTTTTATTTCCTAAAATTCAGGATCTCACACTCTGGCATGAAAAGTGCCCCGAATACCCGAGCGAATACTATTCTAGTGAATAGTAATTAGGTGAATAGTAACCCATGAATAGTACTCTGGCACGAAAAGTACCCCAAATACCCGAGTGAATAATATTCTAATGAATAGTAATCAGTTGAATAGTAACTCGTTAATAATAACTTGTGAATAGTACTTTGACACGAAAAGTGCCCAAAATACCCGAATGAATAATATTTGAGTGAATAGTAATCGGGTGAATATTAACTCATGAATAGTACTCCGACATAAAAATTGCCCCAAATACCCGAGTGAATAATATTTGAGTGAATAGTAACTCGTGAATAGTAACTCATGAATAGTACCCCAACATGAATAGTGCCCCGAATACCCGAGTGAATAATATTATAGTGAATAATAACTGGGGTGAATAGTAACCCGTGAATAGTACCCCGGGTGAAAATATTGATATTTAATAAGAAAGTTCATATCAATATTCTAATAAAACGATACTGGATGAAGCGCAAAACTCAAGGATATTCCACTAATTTCAAGGATTAAGAAGCAATACTTACCATAGTAAGTTTAGATTTAAGAATATGAAACAAAATTATATAAGAAACTACAAATGGATTTTCACCTGTCATACGGTACGTAATTCGCGTAGACAGGTTATTCCGACATATTAAATGATGAATACAAAAAATAGTATTCCTTATTAATACGAAAGAAATAATACCCCTTACCAAACGAAAATAACATCTCTTCCCTTAGTAGAAGACTGGATACTGCAATAGTGAAGTAGCAGGATACTCTTCTTCTTGCTCTCTATAGTTTTTCTCTCTATAGTTTCTCTTGTGAGTCTCATTGAATTGGTGAGAATGAAAGAAGAATTAAACTTTTATTTATAGGAGAATAGACTAAATGGTAACTGATTCATGAACTTTCCAAATTGATTAACTATTATTACGGACGATTCATATTGATTACTATTAAAACCACAACCGACGGTCCAGATTGATTTACTGTTACAACAACCATCAATGGTCTAGATTGATTAACTATTAAAACCACCATCAATGGTCCAAATTGGTTATCTATTAAAACCACCATCGACGGTCCATGAAATTAGTAAATCTTCCCATGGAATACTAAGTCAAACTTACAACAAACGCCTCATAACAATTCCTATATTTATTACAAAAATTGAATAAATATTTACCACAAATTATTTTTCTTTAATAAACACATTTTTAATCTATTAACAATTATTCATCATTAATATTATAACTCACAATATTTAACAACCAGATCATTCCCAAGAAAGAAGGGGTTTTCCGATAATGATTTCTCCCTATTGGCGCGCAATTAGGTGACCAAACCTCTCCTCGACAGAACTTTCTAGACATCGTCAATATTGCAAATAATAATATGAATAACTTTGTCGTCTCAATTATTGATTTAATAATATAAAATATTAATACTGTAACAATAATTTAATCAATAATATAAGAGATATTATGCAACAATTACTGTAGTAATAATTAAGTATAACTGAGTGACTTCTCACGTAAGCATTAATAATCAATACCGTGTGCTACTATGCAACCACGCGTATTACTGTACTTTTACCACCGAGTAGTTCAACAGTTTAATGGTAAAAGTTTCGCCGTTATTTTTATAAAAATTTGTTTATGTCATTTTCTAACTTCGACAGTTATTCCGTTATGGGGTCCACTAATGAAAGTGTCGTCGAACGAATATTCCCTGACAAAAAGAATATTCCCCGACCAAACGAATATTTTATATCAACTTGCTTACTTTGCAAAAGTTTTCACATATCACCCTTAACTTTATCCTTCTATTAATTTAACCATTTACTAAATAAAATTATAATTATAAAAAATTGAATACTTTCATTTCATAAAATTTGGGGTCTCACAATCTCCCTTCCTTATGAAATTTCGCCCTCGAAATTTAAGTAACTGGTAGTTCAAAGAGATGAGAATACCTTGCTTTCTTTTCGGATTGTACATTTCTGGTTATTTCATCTGTATCATGATTTTTCCATTGCTCATCTCCTGTATTTCAGATATCATTTTAGAATACATCTTCAAAAGAAAGGTTAATTGACATATCGCAATTTATCAACTTAGGTAAGAAAATTAAGCTTAGGTAGGACACACACTAACAAAGGATATTATTCATCTCTCCCCTCCTAGTTCTAATCTTGAATCTCCTCCAGAGACCATATTCCTAAGCTCTGATACCATTTGTGACGCCCCCAAAATAGGTCCACACGACCCATTCTGAGTCGCCAGATATCACACTACAGGAATCAAATACAAACTTCATTTATCACGGTTTGTTAAAGCGTAAATGCAGAGTACGACAACACATAAGCTGTGAGTTTTAATACAAATATATGTAACTCTCATGGTGCCTTGACCCCAACACCTTACAATGGTACTTTACAAAAGTGCAGTCAATAACAGTTTTAGAAATTAAAATCTTTGGAAAGTGCTCAAATAAAACCTTCATACATTGGAGGCCATGCATCTAAGTTATGATAGATATCATATGACTCAAGAATTATCCTTGGTTGACCTAATAGACCCCAAAGAAAAATGAGAAGATTACTATCATGTTCTTTCCAATGGTGAGTCTTCTCTTGACATATAATTATCTCCATTGTCTCCAAGTGAGAATTATATTTTAACCAAACTCCAAGATTATATAGGTAGTGCTCATAGATATAATCAGCAAGTGCATGTGCACAACCCTGTCTTATGATAACATGAGGTCATCTGTCGTTAGACATCTTGTATGATAGTGGCAAAACGCCCTTCCAAAGTTAGGTTCACGTCACCCTATTCGGTTCACCAAAATCAACGGTTAAAATGTTGTATAAAATACAACACATTTATCTATAATTCTCAATAAAATTATTTTTATACTATTTTAGAGGAAACCTCAATAGTTATAGACAATCGTTCTATTCCCCTGTTACCCCCGCTCGACCCAACTACACTCTTATTACTTGAAAGGAATTGTGAAGCAAAAGGGTGAGCACAACTTGTGACGCCCGCAAAATAGGTGTACACAACCCATTCTTAGTCGCCAGATATCATACTATAAAAATCATATACAAACTTCATTTATACAACTGTTGAACTGTCGTATAGAGTACGACAACACATAAGATATGAGTTTTAATACAATATTGTCTCGTAGATAGTATCCAAACTCAAATTGTTACAATGCCATATAAAATACAGCAGCAAATATTTTAAGACCCCAAAGAAAAATGAGAAGATTACTATCATATTCATTCTAATGAGGTGCACTTTTGACGCTTTCAAAGTTGGGTTCTCATCACCATATTGTTGTTCGCCAAAATCAGTTATTAAGTGACGTATAAAATATGACACACACATCTTAGGTCCTCAATACAATTACTTATTGCATGTCATGTCGTTTTATAATGTATTGAGAAACATCGACAGTCTCCGACCATTACACTATTTCCCTGTTATCCCCGCTCGACCCAGCTACACTCTTATTACCTGAAAGGAATTGTGAAGCAAAGGGTGAGCACAAATAGCCCAGTAAAGAATATCATGACTAAAGATAATTAAATTATCAATAGCCTTTGTCAATAATAATTCAGAGATTTAGAACATATGGTAGATAATAAAACTTTTCAACAATAGGTTGCAGCGGAATGAGCAATCCATTAGAAGAGTCAAAATGACCATAAGGTCTATTATCTTCTCCATGTTAAAAGTCCACCAATAATGTTTTATCCCTGTAACATTAATCAACAATTCATGTCCACAATCATATGAATAACTCATAATCATAAATTGTGATTCTAAATTCCTCTTTGCACCCAGGACGAAGATAATTTTCATCACCTATCTTCACCTTAAACATAAAAAATCATGGTTATACCAAGTCACAATTCCTGCTCACAATCATACTAATAAATTCATCTTTGCATTACTGCCAAAGATATTCATTAACAATTCATCTTTGCACTACAGGCCAAAGACATACAACTGTATTTTAGAAGACTCAAGTGGAGCATGATATCTACTATCTTTTACGAATTAAAAGTGTATAATCAATATTTTATCGCTGAGACTCAGCTTAATAAATAATCCACATCATCGAATCATCCCTGCACTACGGCCAAGGATAATCATGTAATCGTCAATGGTCGTGATTATACCGAATAATCCCTGGTTATAATCATACCAATAACTGTCTATCAATACACTACGGGCCAATGAGGACTTTTACCACATCATCTATAACATTATTGGTCATAATTATACCGAATGATCCCTGGTCATAATCGTACCAATAAACAGTTCATCTATGCATATAAGCCAAAGATACTCATCAATCAATAGTTCATCTTTGCACGTAAGCCAAAGATAGACAACTGTAAAACCAAAAATCAACATTCCATCTTTGCACGTAGGCCAAAGATATTCAACTATAAAACCAATATTCAACAGTCCATCTTTGCACATAAGCTAAAGATATACAATTGTAAAATCATTAATCCACAGTCCATCTTTTCACGTAAACCAAAGATGACTTTCATCACAATGTAAGCATGAGGATGATGATAATGATATAAACATTAATCAAACGAAAACAATGATAAATATTAAAGACTTTAAATTTATCCAAATATTATCAATCACTTAATAAACTCATAATCTAATATTATTAATATTATAACAATATTTTAATCACTTCTTAAACTTATAAACAATTTATTTCAATTGTTTACACTTCACCAAATAATGCATTTAATCATTCAAAAATGCCATACTTATAAGATTTCATCACCAATGATCAAATCCCTCATCAAAAATCTGTTTATACCCTATATAGGATTCCCAAGACATAAAATCATATTTTTCAATTTTATTACTTCACATAACATATTTAATTCATTTACTCATAACTAGTTCATTTTCATGAAAAATACCAAATCAGATCCAAAAATATTTCTTTTCTTGGATTTAGCAGAATATAGTCCCATATTGAACATATATTTTTCTCTGAATTTTTAAAATTAATTTACTATTTTTCATATGGCCAAAACTGCCGAATATTTAGACATTTATCATAAATTGTACTTTTGTCCAAAAATTCTGAAATTTACAGGGTATACTCCTGTTATATACATGTACTCCCAATAAAAATTTCACCAATTTTGGAGTTAACCACAAGGAGTTATAAGGGTTTACTTTTAAAATAGGCTTTTCCCATAAAATCCATAACTCTTAATCTATACATCCAAAAATCGCCATCTTTGGACACAATATAGAAAACTCATCAAATTATCATTTCAAATTTTTCCAGAATTTTTGAGGGCCAGAAAAATTATAAAACTGCAAATGGATTTTCACTCGCCATGCGGTAATCCACGTAAACAGATCATTTCTACAATTTAATAAGGAATGAATACAAAGGATTATTCACCGTGCATGCGATAGACCGCACAGACAGGTTATTCCCAATAGAATAATAAAGAATGGAACCAGGTCATGCGTAATCCGCACAGATAGGATATTCCAACAGAATAATAAAGAATGGAATAACAACAAAATTCACTAGGCGTGCGATAAACCGTACAGATAGGTTATTCCAACATAATAATAAAGAATGGAACCAGGTCATGCGTAATCCGCACAAACAGGATATTCCAACATAATAATAAAGAACGGAACCAGGTCATGCGTAATCCGCACAGACAGGATATTCCAACAAAATAATAAAGAATGGAATAATAGAAGAATTTCACCATGTATGCAGTACTTCACATAGACAGGTTATTCCAACATAATAATAAGGAATGGAATAACAATAGGTCTCTTCATGAATACGAAAGAAATAATACCCCTCACTATAATAATAATATCCTTTACCTTAGAAGAAAACTGGATACTGGAATAGTGAGGTATCAGATTTCTCTTCTTCTTTCTCTCTATAATTTCTCTCTATAATAATTGCTCTATAGCTTTAGTAAATTCGTGAGAAATGAAGGAAGAATGAGCTTCTATTTATAGGAAAATATTGTTTCGATAATTGCACGTTTTGGGGCTCGAAATATTACAGTACAATACCTTCAACTTTTCTTTCATTTTTAATTTAGTCCTACAAGTATTATCAAACTTGCACCACCTCCCCTAATAGTAAATCATGTGAATTAATAGTACAATCATGTGACTCAATAGTTATAATCATGTGAAAATACGAATTAAAGTATAGTACCTCTATCTATACCTCCAATTTTAACTTAGTCATGGAAGTATTATCAATCTTGCACCACCTCCCCTAATAGTACATGAGTGTGAATCAATAGTACACACATGTAAACAAATAGTTATTAATCATGTGAATTAATAGCAATTAATTACTTATTTATTCGATTAATTACCCAATTGATCAATATAACCTCCAGGCATCAATTATTATCGAAATAAATGTCGATTTCCACTAACACTAACAATCCCAACACAATGGAAATATTTTTCTCAAAAATTTCATTTTTGAAATTTCGAAGTTTGACTTTTTCTGAAAAAGTCAAATATTGACTTCTTTTGACCAAAAAGTCAACCCTAACAGTTTTATGTTTATAGTCTATTTCTACTAATTTCATTATTCCGGACTCAAATATCATGTCCGCGTCTCCAAATTCAACTCCGAACTAAACTTCAATTTTTAATAACATTCATCATTAATATTATAACTTACAATATTTAACAACTAGGTCGTTCCCAGGAAAGAAGGGGCTTTTCGATAAGGATTTCTCCTTATTGGCGCGCAATTAGATGACCAAACCTCTCCTTGACAGAACTTCTAGACATTGTCAATATTGTAAATATTAATATGAGTAACTTTGTCGTCTCAATTATTGATTTAATAATATATAACATATTATGCAGATGATACTGTGATAATAATTGAATCAATAATATGAGAGATATGATGCAGCAATTATTGTAGCAATAATTGAGTATAACTAAGTGACTTCTCACATAAACATCAATAATCAATACCGTGTGCTACTATGCAACCACGCGTATTACTGTTCTTTTACTACCGGTTATTTTATGACAACTTGCTTACTTTGAAAAAATTTCAAATATGACCCTTAACTTTAAACTTTTATCAATTTAACTATTTACCAAAATGGAAAAATTGAATACTTTTATTTCATAAAATTCGGGATCTCACACAACTAGACCAGTAAAGAATATCATGATTAAAGATAATTAAATTATCAATAGCCTTCGTCAGTAATAAATCAGAGATTTAGAACAAATGGTAGATGATAAAACTTTTTAACCATAGTTGCAGCGGAATGAGCAATCCATTAGAAGAGTCAAATAGACCATAAAGTCTATTAGCTTCTCCATGTTAAAAGTCCACCAACCATGTTTTATCCCTATAATATCAATCAACAGTTCCTGTCCACAATTATGTGAATAACTCATAATCATAATTGTGATTCTAAATTCCTCTTCGCCCCCAGGACGAGGATAATTTTCATCACCTATCTTTACTTGAAACATCAAAGATCATGGTTATACCAAATCACAGTTCTTGTTCATAATCATACTACTAAATTCATCTTTCCACTACAGGCCAAAGATATTTATTAACAGTTCATCTTTGCACTACAGGCCAAAGACATGCAACTGTATTTTTAGAAGAGTCAAGTAGAGCATGATATCTACTATCTTCTACGAATTAAAAGGTTATTATCAATATTTTATCGCTGAGACTCAGATTAATAAATAATCCATATAATCGAATCATCCTTGCACTACGGCTAAGGATATTCATTAGTATCACGACCACGAATTATCCATGCACTACAAGCCGAGGATATTCGTGTTTTCACCAATGGTCATGATTATTCCAAATAATCCTTGGTCATAATCATACCAACAACTGTTCATCAATGAACTACGGGCTAATGAGGACTTTTACCACATCATTTGTAACATTACGGGTCATGATTATACCAAATGATTCTTGGTCATAATCATACCAATCAACAGTTAATCTTTGCACCCTTGGGCGAAGATGACTTTGATCACAATATAAGCATGAGGATGATGACAATGATATAAGCATTAATCAAACGAAATCAAGGATAATTATTAACGACTTTAAATTTATCCAGAGTTTAATAATATCCAAATTGTCAACATGATACTGCTTTGTGGAGTAAAATTCAAGAATAATATACATGTATCAAAAATAATTTGGACAGAAAAGAAATAAATTTTTTGGTGAATAGTACCCTATGAATAGTACTTCGAGAATAGTACCCCGTGAATAGTACCCCAGCATGAAAAGTGCCCCGAATACTCGAGTGAAAAATAATAGAGTGAATAGTAACTGGGTGAATAGTAACCTATGAATAGTAACTCGTGAATAGTACTCTGGCATGAAAATTGCCCCGAATACTCGAGCGAATACTATTCTAATGAATAATAATTAGTTGAATAGTAACCCATGAATAGTACTCCGACACGAAAAGTGCCCCAAATACCCGAGTGAATAATATTATAATAAATAGTAACCCATTAATAGTAACTCGTGAATAGTACTCCGGCACGAAAAAGTGTCCCAAATATCCGAGTAAATAATATTTGAGTGAATAGTAATCGGGTTAATAATAACCCGTGAATAGTAACTCAAGAATACTACTCTGGCACAAAAAGTGCCCCAAATACCCGAGTGAATAATATTTGAGTGAATAGTGATTGGGTGAATAGTAACCCGTGAATAGTAACTCATGAATAGTACTCTGGCATGAAAAGTACCCCGAATACCCAAGTGAATAATATTATAGTGAATAGTAATTGGGTGAATAATAACCTGTGAATAGTACTTTGGGTGAAAATATTGATATTTAATAAGAAAGTTCATATCAATATTCAAATAAAATGATACTGGATGAAGCACGAAACTCAAGGATATTCCACTAATTTCAAGGATTATAGAAGCAATACTTACCATAGTAAGTTTAGATTTAAGAATATGAAATAAAATAATATAAGAAACTACGAATGGATTTTCACCTGTCATACGGTACGTAATCCGCATAGACAGGTTATTCCGATATATTAAAGGATGAATACGAAAAATAGTATTCTTTATGAATATGAAAGAAATAATACCCCTTACCAAATGAAAATAACATCCCTTACCTTAGTAGAAGACTGGATACTGCAATAGTGAAGTAACAGAATACTCTTCTTCTTGTTCTCTATAGTTTCTCTCTCTATAGTTTCTTTTGTGAGTCTTAGTGAATTGGTGAGAATGAAAGAAGAATTAAGCTTCTATTTATAGGAGAATGGACTAAATAGTAACTGATTCATGAACTTTTTAGATTGATTTACTATTAGAACGGACGGTTCATATTGATTACTTTTAAAACCACAATCGACGGTCCAGATTGATTTACTTTTAAAACCACCACCGACAGTCCAGATAGATTTACTATTAAAACCACCACCGACGGTCCAGAATGATTTACTATTAAAATTACCATCAATGGCCCAGATTGATTTACTATTACAACCACTATCAATGGTCCAGATTGATTAACTATTAAAACCACCATCAATGGTCCAGATTGGTTATCTATTAAAACCACCATCGACGATCCATAAAATTAGTAAATCTTCCCATGGAATACTAAGTCAAACTTACAACAAACGCCTCATAACAATTCCTATATTTATATCAAAAATTGAATAAATATTTACCACAAATTATTTTTCTTTAATAAACACATTTTTAATCTATTAACAATTATTCATCATTAATATTATAACTCACAATATTTAATAACCAGATCATTCTCAGGAAAGAGGGGGCTTTCCGATAAGGATTTCTCCCTATTGGCGCGAAATTAGGTGTCCAAACCTCTCCTCGAAAGAACTTTTAGACATCGTCAATATTACAAATAATAATATGAATAACTTTGTCATTTCAATTATTGATTTAATAATATAAAATATTAATATTGTAACAATAATTGAATCAATAATATGAGAGATATTATGCACAATTACTGTAACAATAATTGAGTATAACTGAGTGACTTCTCACGTAAGCATCAATAATCAATACAGTGTGCTACTATGTAACCACGCGTATTACTGTACTTTTACCACCACGTAGTTCAACAGTTTAATGGTAAAACTTTCGCCATTATTTTTATAAAAATTTGTTTCTGCCATTTTCTAACTTCGACAGTTATTCCGTTGTGGGGTCCACAAATAATAGTGTCGTCGAACGAATATTCCCTGACAAAAAGAATATTCCCCGACCAAACGAATATTCCCTGACCAAACGAATATTTTATATCAACTTGCTTACTTTGCAAAAAATTTCACATATCACCCTTAACTTTAACCTTTTACCAATTTAACCATTTACTAAATAAAATAATAATTATAAGAAAATTGAATACTTTCATTTCATAAAATTCGGGGTCTCACAATTATCATATGATGTAACAATTTGGCATATTAATATAAATGATTTTAATTCAGAAATGCGTTATAAAACTTTATTCCTTTCATTATAAAATGTTTAAGTAATATAAATAAATAATAAAAAATAAAAATTTTGTGATACTGAAAAATGCCACCCAGACGTAGAATAAATGCACCAAAAGAGTCGGTCAATGATGAGAGAGGACCAGTAGACCTTATACAAAGGCTAGTAGATTTGTTAGGGAAAGCTCTTAGGGGAAGAAACAAACCAGTACCACCCGTTCCCCAAGCAGTTCTAGTCACAAACTTTATAGACTTTAGGAGTGTAGGACCTTCAAAATTCGTGGGTACTACTGATCCTATCATGGCTCAGACGTGGATCAAGGAAATGGAAAAAGCTTTCACCATCGCTCGTATGGGTGAAGACTAGAAGATGACGTTTGCAACCTATATAATGAGAGGCGAAGCAAATTACTGGTGGGAGGTGAATTAGTAGAGAGCGGGAGAAGGAATATTAACTTGGGAGAGATTTAAGACTCTATTCTTTGAGAATTACTTCCCGAAGAGCATGAAAAATAGGATGGAGGTGATGTTCTTAGAACTTAAGCAAGGGGATATGACGGTGGTGCAATACGTGGCTAAGATCAATGAACTAGCCTGGTTTGTTGAACACCAAGTGGTAGATGAAGAGAGGAAAGCTAGGAGTTTTGAACAAGGACTGAAACCTTTGTTGTTTAACAAGGTGTTAGTTCTTCAGATCGATTCTTTTGCGATATTGCTAGAGAAGTCCATTATTACAGAGGGAGGTAGTGAAGCTTTGAGTTTATATAAAAAAGAGAAGAAGGGTAAGAGCACGGGAAGAGATAGTCGTGGAGGAACCGGCAGCGGGGGAAGCAATTTAGGAAAAAGGAAGTGGGAGAACAACAACAACAACAAAAATCACAATAATTAATGGGAATATTTCGTGGAGAGTTTAAGAAAAAGGCAGAAGGATGCGCGAAGTGTGGGAGGTATCACCAAGGCGAGTGTTGGAAAGGGCGCAGTGTATGTTACGACTATGGCCAAGAGGGGTTATATTTTGCCAAACTACCTGAAGCCGAAGAAGATCAAAGGTTGTTACGCATGTGGCTCGGCGGACCATCTAATTAAGGACTGCCTGAAGAAAGGAAGTAGCGGAGGAAGTGCAAACTAATGATTTACGGACCAATGCCATCCAACTGTCCAACTGCCAGAACATTTTATATGACTGTCCAGGATGCAGCAGCTGCAAAGGATGTTGTGTCAGGTATCATCCCGATCAATGATTTAAATGCCTATGTATTATTTGATTTGGGTGCCATCTGTTCTTTTGTATTTGAGGAATTTGCTAGTCGACTTAATTTACCCCGAGAACGGTTAGGAAATCCTTTGAACATAGAAGTTCCAAATAAGGAAGTATTCCTTGTAGAATATATTTACCGAAATTATCGCGCAAACATTAGAGATCATGAACTAAGCATAGACTTGATCCCAATAAGATTGGGATAGTTTGATGCAATATTGGGAATGGAATGGTTGTATAACCATGCGATGATAATTAATTTTCAGAATAAAAGTGTAAACCTCTAGACTCTGAATAAGTCTAAGGTGGTATTTTATGGTAGCTCATCGCTTAACTAATCGTGTTACCTTACGATGATGCAGGCCAAGAGATTGATAAGAAAAGGATGTATAGGTTATCTAGCCTATATAGTGGATACTCAAAAAAAGGGAGTAGAAATTGAGGATATACCTGTAGTGAAAGAATTTCAAGATGTATTTCCGAATGATCTGCCTGGTCTTCCGCCAGACAGAGAAATCGAATTTCGAAAGCCCCAAATCGTATGGCGCCAGTCGAAATAAAGGAATTGATGATACAATTTCAAGAGTTGCTAGTTAAGGGTTACATACGACCAAGTGTGTCTCCTTGAGGAGCACCAGTGTTATTTGTAAAGAAGAAGGATGGATCGATGAGGCTCTGTTTCGATTATCGAGAATTTTACAGAGTGACGATTAAGAATAGATATTCGTTACCAAGGATAAACGAACTTTTTTATCAACTGAAGGGAACAAATTATTTCTCAAAGATAGATTTGTAGACGGGTTATCACCAGTTGAAAGTACGGGAGGAGGACGTATCAAAGACGGCATTCCGAACTCGTTACAGACAATTCAAATATTTGGTAATGTCATTTGGGTTGACGAATGCTCCGAAAGCATTTATGAACTTGATGAACCGAGTCTTTAAGCCATTCTTACATAAATTTATAGCAGTTTTCATCGACGATATATTGATCTACTCAAAGATGGAGGAAGAACACGCCAAACATCTGAAGATGGTTTTAGAGGCGCTAAGAAAAGAGATGTTGTACGTAAAGTTTTCCAAGTGTTAATTTTTGATGAAGAAGGTTCAATTCTTAGGACACGTGGTGGATAAGGATGGAATTTCTATAGACCCTACAAAGGTAGAAGTGGTGAGTAATTAGGAGCAACCGAAGACGCCAACCAAAGTAAGAAGTTTCTTAGGGTTAGCTGGGTACTATCGAAGATTTATTAAGGTTTTTTCTAAGATAGCAACCCCGTTGACCAATCTAACGAGGAAGACGGTGAAGTTCGTGTGGACGGACAAATGTGAGGAAAGTTTCCAAGAGCTAAAAACGAGTTTGTGCGAGGAACCTGTATTATCATTACCAGATGATACGGGAGGATTTGTGGTGTATAGTGATGTGTCACATAGAGGACTAGGATGTGTTCTAATGTAACATGGCAAGGTCATTGTTATGAAAAATGATACCATACTCATGACTTAGAGTTAGCGGCAATAGTTTTTGCGTTAAAGATTTGGAGGCATTATTTTTATGGAGAAAAATGTGAGATATACACGGACCACAAGAGTCTGAAATATATCTTCACACAGAAGGAGTTGAACATGCATCAAAGAAGGTGGTTAGAATTAATCAAGGATTATGACAGCAATATTCTTTATCACCCAGGGAAGGCAAACATTTTGGTCGATGTGCTAAGTAGGAAAGGAAGAGAGAACTTATTTTAATTGACAACTTAGGAGGAGTTAATAAGGGATATGGAGAAATTGGAGATAAAAGTGAAGGGATCAGAGAGGTCTGAAGAAAAATTGTTTGCAGTGGAAGCTTATCCAACCTTGTTGGACATGGTGAAGGAATCACAAGAAAATGATGAAGAATATGAGAAAATCAGGAAGAGGATCACAGAAAATGAGAAAAAAAAATTCAAGGTGGATAAAGACGGTATTTTGAGATTCGGATGGAGAGTGTGGGTGCCAGCGATAACAGTTGTGAGGGAAGAAATTTTGCATGAGGCACACAACATAATGTATTTTGTTCATCTAGGAGGCACGAAGATGTACCAGGATTTGAGGCAACATTTTTGGTGGCCTAATTTGAAATGAGAAATCACGGAGTGCGTTAGTAGATGTCTTACGTGTCAACGGGTAAAACCAGAACACCAGAGGCCAAGTGGTCTACTTCAACCGTTGGAAATACCAGAGTGGAAATGGGAGCACATTACGATGGACTTCGTGGTGGGACTTCCAGTCATGCAGAAAGGTTTTGATGCCATTTGGGTTATCGTAGATCAACTGACGAAGACGGCTTATTTTTAACCTATCAAGATCTAATATAGTTTGAATCAACTAGAGAATTTGTACGTAAAGGAAATTGTTTTCACGACATGGAGTGAAGATATCGATTGTCTCTGATCGAGATCCGCGCTTCACGTCAAAATTCTGGGAAAAGCTTACCAGAAAGGATGGGAACAAAGCTGAGAATGAGTACTGCTTATCATTCATAGATAGGCAGACAAAGTGAGCGAACGATACAAATATTGGAGGACATACTTAAAACTTGTGTGATGGACTTCAAAGGAAGTTGGGACGATCACCTACCCCTAGTAGAATTTGCATACAATAATAGTTATCATGCGAGTATAGGTATGCCACAGTACAAAGCTCTTTATGGGAGAAAGTGTAGAACACCATTATGTTGGGATGAAGTCCGAGAACAAAAAATGTTGGGACCAAAATTAGTTCAACAAACCGTAGATGTGGTGACATTGATAAGAGCTAGATTAGTAGCTTCACAAAATTGTCAGAAGAAGTACGCATATTTTCATCATCAGGACCGCGACTTTGAAGTCGAAATTCATGTTTTCTTAAAAGTGTCTCCCTGGAAGGGAAAAATACGATTCGACATGAAAGGAAAATTGAGTCTGAGGTTCATAGGACCATTCGAGATACTAAAGCGAGTGGGCGAAGTGGCGTACAAAGTTGCATTACCACCTAAGTTGAAGCACATCCATAACGTGTTTCACATCTCCGTGTTGCATCCATACAAGCCTGACTACATACACGTGATTTCTTACGAGCCCATTAAAGTAGAGAAGAATATGGCATATGAAGAAATTCATGTCCAGATATTAGATAGGAAAGAGCATACATTAAAAATAAAGTTATTTCTTCTGTAAAAGTACTTTTGCGAAACCATGATGCCGAGGAGGCCACGTGGGAATTAGAAGACAAGATACGAAGGGATTATCCCCATTTATTTGTATAACCTTGTACCAATTCCGAGGATGGAATTTTTATAGGGGGGGAGGATGTAAGAACCGATAATTTTATGAATAAATAATTATTTCAATATTATAAAAAAATGAATATTTATTTGAATATAAATATTTATATGTTGTACGATGAGTAATTCGATTAGTGCAAAGTGAATTTATATGAGAATTGAGAAGTGTGGAATTGACGATGAGAATTGTGAATATTTATTTGAATTATAAATTTATATGAATATTTATTTGAATTACGAATAAATAATTACTTGATATAATAAGAATTTAAATATTTATTTGAATATACATATTGATGTGTTGTTAGATGAGTAATTCAATTAATTCAAATTGAATTTATATGAGGATTGAGAATTTTGGAATGCCTTATGTGGCATGGGAATGGAAGTTAAGTGGGAGATGAATTGAAAAGTGAATAATTATTTAATTATTATTGAATGGTAATGTGTAAAGTAATCTATGTAATTATATTGTCTAGTGTGATAAGATAATAAAATAAGTATACTATTTATTAAGTAAAGGGATATACGAATTCAGTATATGAATTGATTGTAACAAGTGACTAAGTCTAAGAAGTTTCCATAGTGGCGCGATTTACGCACTCTCAGATTATAAACCGGTAGCGATTCTAGCTTGTAGCATAATGACTTGGAAAATAATTTCCACTGTGTGCATGAGTTATAAGATGGTTTGTTAGCATTAATAAAGAATGAGAAAGATAATGGATCACTTACCATTATTATTATGTGAACATTATTATTAAATATTATTTCATGCCACTATGTGTAATATGGGAAAATATGGGTAGTAGTATCATATAATTACTTACTACATACAAGTAAATGAGGTGTGACATTTAATTGGGATTAATGTTATACAAAATTATATAGTTAAAGTAATTAAATCATAAAGTTGATTTAAATAAGTTTTGTTGCCTCATCATGTGTGATGGGACAATTAAATGTGTACTCTAAATATGAGAGTAAATAAATATGTACTATTAAAAAATTTATTTCAATAATGATGTATAAGTAAATTGTGACACCCCCAAATCCGGGTTACCTGATCCCCGAGTTTGGTTCTCACGATCCATAGTATAAATAACATTTAACTACCCATTTAAGTATAAATAGGAACATACACTTCATTAACTGATATAGTTAATACATTACCCCAGGTTCTCTAACCTTAACATTACAAACATACCCTTTAGATATACAAAAATGAGTTCACAAATACAACATAATAATAATTTTCATAGAACTATGCTATCAATATGCCTTTGCCTTTGTCCTTCACAGCACCTCCTGTCACTTCATCCCTAGCTGAAAAGTTTTAGTTAACAAGGGTGAGAAAAAAAAATTCCCCGCAAGTTAAGATATACAATGAATGTATAAGAATCAAAACAACAGACTATCTAATTCGATAGAATAAATCCAAAGTAAGGAGAACTTTAAAATAGCTGAACAATTTGTTTTTCTCTAACCAATCTTCTCACAACCTATACAACACAATAGTTCAATAACGAAAGGGTACAAAACTTTCAAAGATTCTACGATATTCTATTGAATAACAATTTAGAAATACTATCTAGAGTTTATGATGAATGATCTTACAAGATCTTGAAATTCTCTTCTAGAGTAACTATAAAAGATTTACTCTGATATACCCAAATAACATTATGGAAATATTTTCCAGAGTTTATGCTGAGTGATCACAAAGGATCTAGAACTTCTCTTCTCGAGTAACTATCAAAGATGTACTTTGATATACCCAGGTGTATCAGATAACCATAAAGATTAAATCATACCCCTCTGTAAGTATATGAAGTGATCAGCTTTATTATACCATATATTTTGCATAATACTTAAAATGAGCGCAAAGGCCTAATATACGACCAAAATGTTCCCTTTATATAAAAGGTTGTTCTTCTCAGTCTTTGAATCAAAATTTGATTTAACAACGAAATACAATGATTTCAATATCTAATCACTTCTCTTCAATTCTCTTCTCAAACCTATCAAGTTTTGTTTTTCGATCTAGCCGAAACAATTGGCGTCGATCTATCAATAATAATTGAATTCTCTTCTCTTCTCAAACCTATCAAGTTCTAACAAATGGTCGTCCAGCCAGAACAATTAGCTAAGACATTTCTCAACACGATTCAACAATAGACATAAATTATCTGTACTATTAATAATAGCTTCTACGGATGTAAGTATCCAATAACAATTATTCTCCAAGTATGTTCTCAAAATCACTAATTCAATTTGAATTAATAAACATGCACTAACTGCGAATAATCAACAATAAATTCTTGGACGTGGTCTAATCAACAATAATTAACCACTATAGTATTTAAACAGATATAACTCAAGGTTGAGTTAGGAAACTTGCCTGATTCGTTGACTACTGCTATGAAATTTAAGTTAACTTCTTTTGTAAGACCTATCATTAATAAGATTGGTCTTTTAATCAGCATATCATACGTTGTATCATAATACAATTACTTTATCAATCAATTATCTAACACTTAATCACATAATTAAATATTACATAACACCTTACAACATTAGCATTATTATTATCCTTTGATAATTCTTTAATCACCATATCATATCCATTATGATTTAACACTCGCTTTTTCATTTCATAAGCTATTCTTTAACATCTAATAAGTCAAATACTAATCCAACAACCTGGATTCTAAATCTAGCAACCAAATTGCAAATCAAGCAGACCAAACTACAATCCAGCAAGCTGGATTCAACATATTTTCAATTCAGGAAACTGCTTTTCAATCCAGCAAACTGGATTCATTATCCTTTAATCCAGCAAACTACATTCATAAATTATTCAATCCAGCAAGCTGGATTCCACATCCTTTTCACGAAAATACCAAATCAAATTATTATTTTTCTATCCTTTGTCGAAACATATATACATATATTTCATACACAAAAAGTATTTTTCTATAATTTTCCAACTTTCTTTAGTATTTGTCAAAAATAATTTTTAGTTAATTCCTTAAGAAATTAGCTACCTCACGTTTAACTCCAGAAATTCCCAACTCTTGGTGGGATCTTACACATGTTAACGTGAGCCTCCAGTTTAAATTTCATGGCCATCGGAGTTATAGAACTCCGGTTAGCCGTTTTTGTCAGAAAAACATAAAAATTGAAATGGTCATAACTTGGTCATTTTAAGTCAGAATGAGCTCATTTTTGGACAGTAGGTACTTAATACCTTATATTTTCATGTCCCAAAAGGCCAGAATGTTTCTCACAGATTAAGTGGTCGAAACTTCCCTTACAAAACTTTGGGCAGTAACTTTTTCTCCTTTAACAGTTTTTGACTACTTTGCTAAAACAAGTCCACATGAAAATCTACAACTCCTTTTTCAGTGATTCCACTTGGAGATATTAAAAAACTCATATATCTAACTCTAGGACTTGACCACACTCAAAAATTCGAAATATAAAAGGAGCTATGGTCATTTGAATTTCGTGTTTCGTTTTCACAAAAATTTGATTTTTAACTTTTGGTGTCTTTTAAGAAAACATTCATGTTTTCACATAATAATCAACATAACTCATCATAACACTTACTAATACCTCATATACTCATGATTCTACCATGATAAAATATTTATTTCATCAAACAATCATCAAAAACAAGATTAAACACCATCAAGGCTAAGAAAATTAGGATTTTCTATATTTGAAAAACATAGCTTCCATTTCATTCTTTAGATCTAACTTTTGATCCTCAAAAGGGTTAGATCTAAACATGAAAAACTTATATACACATAGATCTAAGGTTTTGAACCTCAAGATCATAAATTCATATTGTCAAAAATCAAATCAAACTACAAAGGAAATTAGAGTACATAAGTAGAATTTTTTCTATACCTTAGCTTTTCCTTCTTCTCCTTCTAAAATATGAGATGGATCATGGGTGTAAGAAGATCAAAATCTCCTCTTCCTCTCCTCTTGGAGCTGCCAAAAATGATAGCTCTCTCTTTCTCTTCTTATCTTATCCGAACTCCTAGGCTCTCTCTCTCTCTCTTTGGTCTTCTTAGCAAATTAGAAGAAATAAGGTGAAAGAGAAATAAAATAAATTGTGGTTGTTAGTAAAAGATGTAGATATATTATGTATATCTAATTGTTATCTCCTAATAACTCTTATGATTCTCTTTCCTAATCATATAGTTATTGCTTGCAAGCTTAGCCAAATGTGATGGCTCCAAAAATAAGAAGACACCTAGCATAGTTGGTGAACCACTTTGTAAACTAAAATAAGTTATCATCATTACACCACATGCTTCCTTTTTTCTCCTCTCTATAATGCACCGACCATGTGGCGTTAGATTGTCCAAAATTAGTTTCATTTTATACTTTATTTGATTTATTAAATGTCCAAAAAGTCATCTCCCACTTGGGCTAAAAGTTGGGCCATTCTTTTAATGTATTGATTGGGCCTCTAACAAATTTCATTGGGCCAACACTTGGGCTATAAAATTTACATAGTCCAATACCTTTAATTCTTATCCAACCCAAATCATTTAATTAGGGTTTTCATTTCCTTAATTATAACATAAATTCTTACTCATGCACATTTATTTTCTTAACCCAATTAGACTTGCTATAATTAGGTTATAAAATTAATTAACTGAGATGTATAAAATAAATCTCTTAGAATTAATATATATTTTATATACTAATATTCTCCTATATCATAACCCTTATGTTATTCATTTTTTCGTTCCTAATTTATAATTAGGTTACCTTAGCTTCTCTTATTTGTTTATGTAATAAACAAATATAAACCATCACATAATGTTAATATTCACTTACCCTTAATCCTGAATAATTCACCATAAAAAATTTTAAATCCTCAAAATTCCTTCTCAGAAATATCAAATTCATTCACTTATTTTCTGTCTAGGTCTATTATTCAACCTTTATTTAGTCAATTAAGATTTTATTACTCGTATAAATTCTCGGGTTATCACATTCTCCCCTCCTTATAAGGATTCCGTCCTCGGAATCACCGCTTTCTTACACTCTACAATATTTTAAAGTTGTATCATCAATCAATTCTTATCAATACAATATTATTTTGTGTCTCATACTCTAACCTATGATTTGAATCTATATAAGAAAACAATTCACGGCATATATAACCAATATTTCTCGCGTAATTTAATTATTAAGCGAAATTATTACCTGTCGCCACCTCCTGGGCAGCCATTGCATCTTGCACCGTCATATTAAATGTACAGGCCGTTGATCTCCTCAGCTGAGCAGGTCCTTTAATCACCAAGGTTCCACCACCGGGTCCCTTGTTGGCACTTCCCTTCTCCACATTTCTCTTCGGACAATTCTGAACCAGATGATCAGTCGATCCACACGCAAAACAACCTTGTAACTTCTTCGGATTGGGACAATCGGGTGATATGTGTCCCTCTTGTCCACAGTTATAAAAAACTCCCTTTCTTTTCAAACAGACTCCTGAATGATTCTTTCCACACGTAGCACACGGCTCCCCTCCTTTCTTATTTCCTTCTGTCTTGTTACCCAACTGGGTACTCTCGTTCCGCTTTTTCTTGTTTGGATTACTACCACCATTGCTTCCTCCTTCATTTGTCTTCTTCTTCTTCTCCTGATTATAACGGGATACAGCTTTGCTTCCCCCTTCAGCAATTATTGTCTTCTCCAACAAAGCCACAAACGTATTAATCTGTAATACAGCTACTTTGTTGTATATACTTGGTGTCAATCCATTCTCAAATCTTCTCGACTTCCGTAGCTCCGTATCCACCTGATGACGTACAAATCTCGCTAACTCGTTGAATTTAGCAGCATATTCAAACACCGACATATTCTCCTGATTCAGTTCTAAAAACATAACTTCCATCCGAGCTTGCATACTTGGTGAAAAGTAGTTCTCAAAGAACAACTCCTTGAATCTTGTCCAAGTCACCACAGTTATACCAGCTCTCGCCTGATTAGTCTCCCACCAGTAATTGGCTTCTCTTTTCATCAAATAAGTTGCAAAAGTTGTCTTTTGCTCTTCTGCCACTCTCGCAATAATAAATGCTTTCTCCATTTCTTTCACCCAAGTTTGGGCTTCAATCGAATCCATAATTCCCTTAAATTCTGGCGGTCCTACCGCTTTAAAGTCCTTAAAGTTAGCCAATCTATCGGCTGGCTGATTTCTCGCTCTTGCTCTTTCTGTTGGAGCTCTATTTCCCATAGCTTGGGCTAACATGTCCACAAAATTTTGCATCAGGTCCGCTTGACCTTCTTTATTATTCACAGACTGGTCTTCTCTTTGATTTTGATTCTGTTGTCTAGGCGGCATTATCTGATTTAAATAAAAATCTTATATTAATTCTCTTTCTTTACACAAACTCTTATTAATCACACAATAAGAATTTAACACATAGTTCTTATATAATCGCATATTTATTCAAATAGCACACAATACATTTAGTACTTAACATATACAACTATCCCTTTTTCATAAATATCAAGATTAACAACACAACTTTAAACATAAGTTGTAATTCTCCGACTTTAAACAAAAAGTCATAATTCTCCATTCACACACAACTATTCCCAGTTCATCAAACATACCATGCCTAGGGGTTTAGGAACTTGCCACAATTATATGAGTTTATGAACTTATCCTAGTTAGAGCTTTGACGTCCATTCGCTGAGGGGTTCAAAACATCTCATATAATTATGAGTCATGAACTTACCATAAGTATGAGTTTTAAGAACTCACAAATTAATCGTAATCTTATATTCTTATAGAAAATAAATATTTCATTCATACAAACATATATATTTACATATGTTTACACATCGTTCTCAATGTTAATATCACATATTATCAAAAGATACTATCGCTTAAACTTAAGCTATCTACCGCCAACTCCCTTCACCAGTATTCTTTTTGGGACACTTGTTAAATCCGTGACCCGTTCTCCCATATGAAAAACACTTTCTCATATTCGGCTTAGGACAATATAGGGAAATATGTCCTTCCTTCTTACAATTGAAACACATGTTCTTCCACATCATGCACTCTCCCAAGTGAGTCTTTCCACACTTACTACAGACTTGCTTCTTCTTCGGGTTTGAATTTTCAGAGTTATCACTGTTGTGATCCCTCTTTCTCTTATTCTTGCCATTCTCGATTGTTCCTTCTGACGATCCACCACCTTCAGTCTTCATCTTATCCAGCTGCGCCTTTAACTCGTTTCATTCTTCAGTCATTTCGCGTAATGCTCTTTCCGCTTTCCACAACTCCTCCAAGAGAAATACTTTACTCCGGAGTTCTTGTACTTCTGCAGATACTTGATCTTGGTCTCCAACTTTAGTCTTATTCTCTTTCTCCATCTTAGCTTCTTCGGACTCTGCATCCTCATCTTCATTCAGATACATCTCGGGATAATCATCATGATCACTCCCTAGATTCACCATAGGTTCATCTTTTTCCACCTCTTCAACTCGACTTCGCTGCGTTAGCACTCACCTCTTGCCATTGGCACCGTGCAATGTACCGCTAACATCTCCGTACTCATTTCATCTTCTCCTGACATCCTACAGTCAGTTTAAACAGCTTCATTAGAACTTTAATAGTATAAACTTCTCACACTATGTGTCCACATTTCTCACTATCAATGCGCTTCGGCAATCCCTCACTTAGTACTCTAAATGTGTATTCTCTATCTCGCTTATGGTTATAATCCTAGGGTTTTTCCCCTCACTTAAGGTTTATAACCTACAACTTTGATACCAACCTATGACACCACCAAATTCGGGTTACCAGACCCCCGAGTTTGGTGCTCACGATCCACAGTATAAATAACATTTAACTACTCATTTAATTATAAATAGGAACATACACTTCATTAACTAATATAGTTAATACATTACCCCAGGTTCTCTAACCTTAACATGACAAACATACCCTTTAGATATACAAAAAGGGTTCACAAATACAACATAATAATAATGTTCATGGAACTATGCTATCACTATACCTTTGCCTTTGTCCTTCACAGCACCTCCTGCCACTTCGTTCCTAGCTGAAAAGTTTTATTTAGCAAGGGTGAGCAACAAATTTGCCCCGCAAGTTAAGATATACAATGAATGTATAAGAATCAAAACAACAGACTGTCTAATTCGATAGAATAACTCCAAAGTTCGAAGAACTTTGAAATAGCTGAAAAATTTGTTCTTCTCTAACCAATCTTCTCACAACCTATGCAACACAATAGTTCAATAACGAAAGGGTACAACACTTTCAAAGCTTCTACAATATTCTATTGAATAACAATTTAGAAATACTATCTAGAGTTTATGATGAATGATCTTACAAGATCTTGAAATTCTCTTTTAGAGTAACTATCAAAGATTTACTCTGATATACCCAAATAACATTATGGAAATATTTTCCAGAGTTTATGTTGAGTGATCACAAAGGATCTAGAACTTCTCTTCTTGAGTAACTATCAAAGATGTACTTTGATATACCCAGGTTTATCAGATAACCATAAAGATTAAATCATACCCCTCTGCAAGTATATGAAGTGATCAGCTTTATTATAACCTATATTATGCATAATACTTAAAACGCGTGCAAAGGCCGAATATAGGACCAAAATGTTCCCTTTATATAAAAGGTTGTTCTTCTCAGTCTTTGAATCAAAATTTGATTTAACAACGAAATACAATGATTTCAATATCTAATCACTTCTCTTCAATTCTCTTCTCAAACCTATCAAGTTTTGTTTTTCGACCTAGCCGAAACAATTGGCGTCGATCTATCAATAATAATTGAATTCTCTTCTCTTCTCAAACCTATCAAGTTCTAACAAATGGTCGTCCAGCCAGAACAATTAGCTAAGACATTTCTCAACACGATTCAATAATAGACATCAATTATCTGTACTATTAATAATAGCTTCTACGGATGTAAGTATCCAATAAGAATTATTCTCCAAGTATATTCTCAGAATCACTAATCCAATTTGAATTAATACACATGCATTAACTACGAATAATCAACAATAAATTCTTGGGCGTGGTCTAATCAACAATAATTAACCACTATAGTATTTAAACAGATATAACTCAAGGTTGAGTTAGGAAACTTGCCTGATTCGTTCACTACTTCTACGCAATTTAAGTTAACTTCTTTTGTAAGACCTATCATTAATAAGATTGGTCTTTTAATCAGCATATCATACTTTGTATCATAATATAATTACTTTATCAATCAATTATCTAACACTTAATCACATAATTAAATGTTAGATAACACCTTACAACATTAGCATTATTATTATCCTTTGATAATTCTTTAATCACCATATCATATCCATTATGATTTAACACTCGCTTTTTCATTTCATAAGTTATTCTTTAACATCTAATAAGTCAAATACTAATCCAGCAACCTGGATTCTAAATATAGCAACCAAATTGCCAATCAAGCAGACCAAACTGCAATCCAACAAACTGGATTCCAAATCCAGCTAGCTGGATTCAACATATTTTTAATTCAGTAAACTTCAATCCAACAAACTGGATTCATTATCCTTCAATCCAGCAAACTAGATTCATAAATTATTCAATCCACCAAGCTGGATTCCACATCCTTTTCATGAAAACAACAAATCAACTTATTATTTTTCTATCCTTTGTTGAAACATATATATATATTTCATACAAAAAAAGTATTTTTCCATAATTTTGCAACTTTCTTTAGTATTTTTTAAAAATCATTTTTAGTTAATTCCTTAAGAAATTAGCTACCTCAAATTTAACTCCAAAAATTCCCAACTCTTGGTGGGATCTTACACATGTTAACGTGAGCTTCCAGTTTAAATTTTGTGGCCATCGAAGTTATAGAACTCCGATTATAGCCGTTTTCGTCAAAAAATCAAAAAATTTGAAATGGTCATAACTTGGTCATTTTAAGTCGGAATAAGCTCATTTTTGGACAATAGGTATTGAATATCATATATTTTCATGTCCCAAAATGCCAGAATTTTTCTGACAAATTAAGTGGCCAAAACATTCCTTACAAAATATTTGGCAATAGCTTTTTCTCCTTTAACAGGTTTTGACTCCTTTGCTAAAATACGTCCACATGAAAATCTATAACTCCTTTTTCAGTGATTCCACTTGGAGATGTTACAAAACTCATATATGTAACTCTAGGACTTGACCACACCAGAAAATTAGAAATATAAAAGGAGATATGGTTATTTTAATTTTGTGTTTTGTTTTCACAAAAATCTAATTTTTAACTTTTGGTGTCTTCTAAGAAAACTTTCATGTATTCACATAATAACCAATATAACTCATAATAACACTTACTAATACCTCATATACTCATGATTCTACCATGATACAAGATTTATTTCATCAAACACAAGATTAAACACCATCAAGGCTAAGAAAAATAGGATTTTCTATATTTGAAAAACCTAGCTTCCATTTCATACTTTAGATCTAACTTTTGATCCTCAAAACGGTTAGATCTAAACATGAAACACTTATATACACATAGATCTAAGGTTTTAAACCTCAAGATCATAACTTTATATTGTCAAAAATCAAATTAAACCACAAAGGAAATTAGACTACATAAGTAGAAATTTTGTTATACCTTAGCTTTTCCTTCTTCTCCTTCTAAAATATGAAAAGGATCTTGGGTGTATGAAGATCAAAATCTCCTCTTCTTCTCCTCTTGGAGCTTCCAAAAATGATAGCTCTCTCTTTTTCTTCTACTCTTATCCGAACTCGTAGGCTCTCTCTCTCTTTCTCTTTGGACTTCTTAGCAAATTAGAAGAAATAAGGTGAAAGAGAAATAAAATAAATTATGGGTGTTAGTAAAAGATGTAGTTATATTGTGTATATCTAATTGTTTTCTCCCAATAACTCTCATTCTTCTCTCTCTTAATCATATAGTTGTTGCTTGCAAGCTTAGCCAAATGTGGTGGGTCCAAAAATAAGAAGACACCTAGCAGTTGGTGAACCACTTTGTAAACTAAAATAAGTTATCATCATTACACCACATACTTCCTTTTTCTCCTCTCTATAATGCACCGGCCATGTGGCCTTAGATTGTCCAAAATTAGTTTCCTTTTATGCTTTATTTGATTTACTAAATGTCCAAAAAGTCCTCTCCCACTTGGGCTAAAAGTTGGGCCATTCTTTTAATGTATTGCTTGGGCCTCTAACCAATTTCATTGGGCCAACACTTGGGCTATAAAATTTACATAGTCCAATACCTTTAATTATTATCCAACCTAAATCATTTAATTAGGATTTTCATTTCCTCAATTATAACATAAATTCTTACTCATGCACATTTATTTTCTTAACCCAATTAGACTTGCTATAATTAGGTTATAAAATTAATTAACTAAGATGTATAAAATAAATCTCTTAAAATTAGTATATATTTTATATACTAATATTCTCCCGTATCATAACCCTTAGGTTATTCAATTTTTCGTTCCTAATTTATAATTAGGTTACCTTAGTTCTCTTATTTGTTTATATAATAAACAAATATAAACCATCACATAATGTTCATATTCACTTACCCTTAATCCTGAATAATTCACGACAAAAATTCTTAAATCCTCAAAATTCCTTATCAGAAATGTCAAATCCAATCACTTATTTTCTGTCTAGGTCTATTATTCAACCTTTATTTAATCAATTAAGATTTTATTGCTCGTATAAATTCTCGGGTTATCACATAAATAGTAAAAGGAGATATTAAATTATTAGTGATCAATTAAATTGAGTCCACACATGTTATAAGTATTAATTAGACTTAACTAATGTACATGGATTATATGATGTGGATACATAAATAATCCCTAACTTTACATGGTGTAGTAGTATTAACACATTAAAAATAACATTTTTGAAGTTCAAAGAACCAAACTACACTTTATTGCTGGGATTAAAACCATGTCTCAAAAGTAGTGACCATAATCAGTATATGAACAGTAGCCTAACTCTATATTGCGTGAAAATTAGTCGGCAGTTAAGAGCTAGGATTAGCAGTGATGATGGCTATGAAGGTGGTGGTTGGCCAACTTCTGTATACCTAGTGTGATCTTCTATTTCCCTTTTATTCAAACCATGGTGGAAGAACACTAACTGGTTATGCATTTCTCTATATAAAGCACCATTTCCTTCTCATTTTTCTGTTGCTTAAAATTGTCTGCTAAGTGTAAACTGAGAGTGTGAGATGCTGAGCAATTGAAGAAATATAATCAGTGTGTTGAGGAATTCAATTAAGCTTCAAGGAGGTATAAATTCTATTTTTGTGTTCTTGAATTGGGTTTTGTTAAATTTTTGAAATCTCTTGAAATTCTCTGTCAATTAGTATGAAATAACATGCTATCAAGTCTTTATGAAGTTTGTATATATGAATAGAATATCTAAGATTTAGTTTGAGTGTGTTTGATTGAAAGAAATTTAGGTGGTAGTGATGCTCTGCAAAACAGAGTATCTCACTGCTGGTCTAGGAAGGGTGCAGCTGCGCCCAATTTATACTAGGGTGCAGTGCAGCTGCGTCGGTCCCCAAAACTAGAATCTGGTTTCTATTGGACTTTGTTGTTTCTAACTTGATATTAACACCTAAACATGCATCAAAAGAAGTATAACATGTTGTTTAAAGCTTCCTTAGAAGATATGAATTGTTCAACATGAATTGGTAGGAGATTTATAACAAAAAATTTAACTTTTGAAAACGAACTTTGATGGAACTCACATTCTGCAAATTTTGAGCTTGATAGTATAAACACATGACTTATTTCTGAAAATGATTAAGCATGATTTATGAATTATAGATCCTTTGTTCATGACCAACTTGTTAGGATTTGTGTTAAGGAACTTTTTCAAAGAAAACATTGACATATCAAAGCAAATATGCATGAATATTAGATGATGTATGTTCTGATCTTGTGAAGATGTTAACATGACTTAACGACACATGATAAGAGCTTTAAAAATGTTTTGTATGGGATAAATCGCATTATTCAAGTTTAAAATGATTTCCAAGGGCAAACTTGGATATTTTTCAAACCAAATTGCATTAGTATGAGTAGTTAGGTTTTGAGGATCAAAGATGACATGTTTATATTCATTATGTCTCTAAACATGAGTCTAATATGTTAAATATAATAGACGGATGCCAAGCATGAGTTTAAGCATGTTTTAAAGTAATAAACAATGTTAATTGTGAACAAATAGTGTGAACACTTATGAGCATGCGTAGTACAGATTATGTAATCTCTCTATGTGGACATATGACTAAAGTTATAAAGCATTGTGATTACATGACTGTGTTATGCTTTAATTCCTTAGAAATCCTAAATTTAGACCATAACATGTAAAAATGAACTCTAGATGGTCATACATTTATATAAATTCCTTTAGCATGTATGCATGGTAAGTGTGATTGTTTAGGTATACTGAAGAATTGGACAGAAACAGGAAATGCAAGGCTCAACCACAGTCCGGCGGGGGACATCATAGTTGTGATCGTCCCTTAGTTAAACCAGTATGACATCTGCGCCATCATCTTGCGATCGATTCGCTTTTACGTTTATAATCTGAGGTTTAAGGCATGCTTATATGGTTACTTTAACTTGTATTATATGACCAGTATATTATCCAATGTGGTAAGAAGCATGCTAATTGATATAATCGAATGTCTAATGAGTGATGATGAACTTTCAAAATGATAAGTCCAAAAGATGTTTGCGAACTATAAAGCAATGATTAGAAACTATATTGGTTGACTTTGTGATATCTTATAAACTGATGTTGTGATATACGTGACGCCCGCAAATCCAAGTACTTTCAACCCACATATATGGTGCTACATGGTACTCATCACTATACATTCATTCCATTGAAACAACATCAAAATGAACATAATTACTACATTTTTATTACAATATTATTAATAAATCCTTTCCCCAGGTTTTGAAATCGATACATTCTTCGTTTATCATAATATGATTCTTACAACATACTAATCTATTACAAGATAATCTACTTATCCATCTTAGCTTTGCCTTTATCCCTATTGGGATCCTCAGTTCTTTTGGCCTTAGCTGCAATCATATAAGTCAAGCAAGAAGTGAGCATAACTAGCTCAGCAAGTCTAGCAATAGTTAATATCAATACCACGTCGAGAATTATATGACTATCTTCAATAACTGAAAAAGTAGCTATGAAGTACTATGAAACATTAAATAACACTTTTCATTTCATAAAACAATTTCAGAGTACATATAGTAAATAAGGAATACTGAGTTGGTAACAAGACCATGAACATTCTCTTTTTGTTTTCATTCATGAAAAAGGATTACTTGACACTAAGTCTATAAGTCCGATATTTCTTATGAGCACTTCTAGGTGATCAGCCTATAGTACTCTATGTTGATCAACACTCATCCATTAAACATATTTACATTTAAGTTTTGGCAACCTCACGTGCCCATCGAATAATCGATGAAAAATACATTTGTTTACTCATACACAAGATTACCTTTGAATCCGTACCAAAAACTTGGTATAGGATAGCGTTAATAGTTCTATATCGAAAGACTTGTAAACAAATCAATCTAACTTTTAAGAATAGTCTAGTCGAGCTAAAACTAGCATCGACCTTTTCGTAAAATAATTCATGCATCTCATAACATGAACCATAGAAAACTTGGCTAACACGAAGATTAGACAAGCGTTAAGAAAACTTGCCTTCAAGCGTCTTCAAATAAAAATATTCAATAGTTCTTGATCTTTATAGTCTCTACATGATATATTCACATAACACATTATAATTAGCTACCAAACAATCTATAACATTATTTTTACCAACTTCTTTCTCTTCTATGTCTTAATTGAATTTATTTCATTAATATAAGTCATTTTTACTTAACTATCTTCCATTATGGCTTATTAACTTATTACGTTACTAAACCAAGACTTGATCATCATTGGTTAATTACCAAAGTTTAAATACACTTTACTTCTTTATATCTTGCGTTCTTCGTTTAATTACTATTAAACCATGTCGAATTTCCTAAAGTTATCACTATATAAGTGATTTAAGATTAGTCATACCATGTATACTAAGTATATACATGTCCAATAATGGTCTTGAAACAATTTGGGATTACAACTAACTTAGTCAACAATTTTCTACTACCGACGCGTAGGCACAGCCGGACATTAGCACACCATTGGTTGCTGCAAGTGCCAACTAACGAGATATAATCCCTTGTCTCTAAAGATCTGCAAGTCGAGATCCTTTATACTAGTGGCGATACGGCGCCACTCTCCAGTAACTAACTTCCCTACCCAGCACTGCGACGGGGAAATTTAAAGCTTGGGGTGGCGCTGCGGCGCCCACCCTAAGCCCTTGAATTTTTTTTCTAATTTTCAATACAATTCTTCCAGGACTCATAACTTAGTCGTTATAAGTCAGATTTTGCTTGTTCAAAAGCTATTTTCTCATACGTTTCATGTACTTCAATTTTATTTAGATAAACATAGTTTTTAAATCCGTTAACGATGAATTCACTATTAATGTTCTAATAAGCGTTCATTAAATTCTCGTGAGCGTTCATAGCTCATTTTCTTCGTCCTAAGTCGGAATTAGATCATTCTTGAGTCCACGACTCTGGAATACATTATACTACGCTACTCCATCGAAAACTAGGGTTTCTGAATTAAACAGAAAGTTTTGACTACCAATCCAGAATTATACAATTTAAATATTTAACGTCTAATTTCGTAAATTTCGCCATAACTTCGTTACTCGTGTTTTATACGCCAAATCAAATGGAATTAATCCATTTATTCATTGTCTATATCCTAACCAAGCAATATTCATATACCCTATAAATGATGATTTTCAATATTTCCATCCACAACCAAGTCAAAACTTAATGATTTTTCTTAGGTTAATCTTACTTAAACGCTTATGATTTCTTCTTATACATGGATTATAAATGTTTAATTCACTAATAGCCATCCTTATTACTCCGAAAGATACATGCTCCACCAATTCATGATTCTCTACAAAAAATAAAAATAAAAGGATTAAAGACTAAGCTTTTACGAATTATTACCTTAATGTTCTTCGCGTTCTTGCTTAAAACTTGTATGCTTTGCTTCAAGCTCACTTGGTTACTTGTTATCTCACTTTTCTCTCTCTCAAAATATATTGGTCAATGTTTTTAAAGTAACAAATGAACCAATTTAGCTTCCTTATATAGAAAAAATAAGTGGAGGATATTTTGGTCATTTGTCCCACCTCCTTACTATTCATGGCTTAACAACCAAGTAATGACTTTACTTGGCCACTAAGTGGCTGGCCCACATGGCCTTGTGGGTCCCCCCATGGGTTGCCTATGGGTTTTACCCATCCGATAATGCATCGGTTCGATCCGCAGTTTGGTTTCTTGGATCGGGCTTTAGAATTAATTCATATTGGGCCTATCTTGGGCTTGATTTCAAAATGCATTGGACTTGACATAATCCAAGTCCAATTGGAATCTACAAAGTCTATAAACTCAAAGTGTGACACCCCCAAATCCAGGTACTTCATTCCCACAAGATTTGGTGCTCACTATTCAAACATTCATACTATCTACCCAAATAAAACAATATTTGAATCATAAAAACCTCCCCTTAAATAGGGTTACATCATTAAGTTCAAAACATCCCAGGTTATCTAACCTTTAAACGTCATTCAAATGCGGAAATAAATTATTACATAACTTCTTTAAAATAAAGTCTAAGATCATCATGATAAAAGTCTAAAGTAAAAATTACAAGTCTTCATCACTTGCACATTTTCCATTTCCTTTGCTAGACGAAGGTTCATCTACCTTCTCTTCTTTAGCTGCAATGAGTTTATAAATATGCAAGAGTGAGCAAAACAATTGCTCACTGGATATAATATGGAATCAACAGGAGTATAGCAATAATAACTGCAAAAATAGGCTCATCAATAATGAATAGTACTCTATCAACAATAATCAGAAACTGAAATCCCAAGATATGGAAAATATACATTACTGAGGGTCGTAAGACCATGAACTATGTCCACAGTTGAAAGTAATCTTTCAACTCCAACTTTAATGAAATATAAGACTATAAGGACCTCGTACTTAGGGGGATCAGCCCTTCGTTCAATGTATTGTGCACAAACATTTTAACGCTACGCGTAAGTTAACCCCTAATCATAACCATAGGGTTGTTCATCTCAGCATTTAGAGTACAAGTCTGTACCAAAGGAAGTTTGGTTTGGATAAGCTTTCAAGGTAATTTCGAATTCAACGAACATCAACTAAGGATTAGTTGAATGAAACCAAGAACATTACACTATAGAATAATCGTGATTGAATCAATCATAGTAAACTAAAGTCATGCTTTAGGAATAATCTAAGAGCATACAATTTGAATAACTATAACACCTTCCTTGAACAATACTAAGCCAAGGTTAATTAGAATTGAATACTAAGCATGCATAACAATTTGATCGATAAAAATGTTCAACATTAGAATATATAAATTTGCATGCTAAACAACAAGTTAAATACAAGAATAACTTGCTCAAGAATCACTTACATCATTATATCATAATCGAATTGAAAACCATAATTAGTTCAACAAGATAAAGGATTAGAAAAACTTGCTCAAAGAAAATTTAAGCAATTGCACAATTCTAAAAGTAGAGTTAAAGAACTTGCCTTGTTCGTAGATTAAACCGAACAATACGAATCACAATATCCTATAAATATATGTCATCATGACATAGTTAGCCATTACCATTTTACAACCATAACTAAGTACATACATCATTTAAAAATTGGATTTTTAATCACATAATCAAGTTATAATACAAGTTATTCCATAATAACATAATTATTCATAGTATAGAAATACTAAAATTAACATTTTATAGTCCTTCTATCATCACATAATTTTCTTAAAATTTCGTGTACAAAAAGTACACTGTCAGACCATTAACTTCTTTCATACGCTTGCTTAAGGCCACATTCGCTTTGTGGAGTACGTGACTGCTACATGCACAGTAATGACATGTGTGCACATGAACAAAACTTACAAAAGTCAATACTGTGGTATACAAGGTAATAAGTAAGACGAAACTAACATCATTGGTCACATACATGCATACATCAGCTTAATTAACCGAGCTTCGACAACAAAGGCGAGAAAAAGCCAATTTTGGCCTACAAGCTCGTTTCTAACAGACTAAATAGCATATACTTCATACAAAAACTTCATGTAAACAAAATTCAAGAATTCCTAACATGTTTCTATCCATACAACAACATAAACAACAAGTTTAAAACATCCAATTTCAGCGTTTTTGATAAAAACTCACTTTTTGATATTTCAATGAAAATCAACACTATAAATTTTGTTTTTCAACCAAAACCATTAATTCAAAGTGTCTTTATCAATAATTATACATACTCTATCAAAATAAATGGTCAATTTATCAACTAAACAACTAATTAACCCTCAATTTCTACTTTAAGCTAAACAATATATATTCACAAAAACTATGTGTAAAAACATTTTCTTCACAAATTACATACATATCATCAATTCATTGATTATAACTCATGAAAATAGTTTTAACATCACTAGTATGTCATATAAAGCCACATAACCACAAAAATTCATGCTTACACAAGGATTCTACAAAGAATTTGGGAAAAGAAAAACTAAACTTTTAAAACTAAAAAGAATAGAACAATACCTTGAAGAAGATGATATGGCTATTCCTTTCTATTCTCAAGCCTCTCCTTCTCCAATCTCTAGCCTTTCTTCATCTCTTCTTTTCTTCTTCTCTTCTTCTTCCTCTGAGTTTTTCTTTCTTCTCTCTAACCTCTCTCCTCTATTATTACGTCTTATGATATAACGTATGTAGATATAATATATATTGATTATATAATACAAATATAAAACATATAACTGATATCAGTTATTCAATTTTTGAAAACCAAAAGCCATAAGGCTTGTTTGGTTACTTACTAAAAATATAATCATTTATTCCTTATGCCTTGTTTGGTAAAACATAATTAGACTAAAGACTTAATAGGCATTAGGCCTTGTTTGACAAAACTGAATTAAAACTCCTTTAAGTTATTTTAATAACTACTTTATAAAAGGTTATTTGTCACACTTTAAGTTCAATTAATTCTAAAAATAATTTATTACATCACTTTAACACAACTCAATACCACAAAATTATAATTTTCTATATAATTATAACTTTATTTAATCAACTAACACATCCTTTTTAATTACAAATTCTAATAAAAAGAATAGTAATTCAATTAATCAAAACTTTCTAACTTAATAATTAAATTAAATTAGCATAAAATAATTAATTTCCTTAATTATTTATTTAACAAATAGCTAACCAAATTGAATCAAATTTGAACAATTATTTATTTAACAATAAACACATCAATTAAATACTTAAATATTTCAATAAATATTTAATATAACAATAAAAGTTCTGGAATGTTACACAAAGTCCAAAAAGACTTCTACGCGTATAACTCAAATATTCTCTTCGTATAGTATTTATACGATATTCGTATTTTATGACTTAATATTCTTTATACAATACTCGTATACTAACTATTATCATACTCGTATAACACACGTATAATAACCCTAATCATTATACGCATTTATTTCCTTCTCTGAAATCACTTTCCCTAACCCTTAGGTTTTAAGTCCGCAAGCGAAAACTTCATTTCCCATAACTGAAATATTATTGGATATTCCATTTTGTCTTAGAATTCTATCATTACGCGTTTCTCGGAATTTCAAAATTAATTTCTAAGCAGAAACAGATGAATAGTGTTTTTACAAAAATTTCTTAGAAAACTTTTATTTTTATCTTGGAAATTTAAAATAATTAATTCTAGCACATAGCCAGAATCCTAACCACATCTGCATATTCTAGGTCATAGAACGACATTCATATCTCTTACTCACATAAATAATCAATTAAATCCATTTATTTCATATAATCAATTAAAAATTTAATTCATATAAAAATCCAATTTTCTCAGGCGTTACATTCTCCCCCCCCCCCCCTATAAGGATTATGTGCCCATAATCTCGATACAATTACATAAACAAATGAGGAAAATTTTCTTTAATTTTACTCTCGAGTTCCCACGTTGCTTCTTTGGCATTATGGTTCCTCCAAATTACCTTCACCGAAGGTATTATCTTATTTCTCAGGACTTGTTCCTTCCTATCGACAATTTGAACTGGAAGTTCTTCATACGTTAAATCTTTTTCTATCTGAATAGATTCGTACTCTATTACATGTTTGTAGTCCAATTTATAAGGACGCAACACTGACACGTGAAACACATTTTGTATACGTTCCATCTCTGGAGGTAAAGCTACTTTATAAGCTACCTCTCTTACCCTTCTTAACATTTCAAAAGTTCCTATAAACCTTGGACTTAACTTCCATTTCTTTCTAAAATGTATCTTCCCTTTCCAAGGCGACACCTTCAGAAAGACATACGAACCTACTTCAAATTCACTATTCTCACGGTGAGGATCTGCATACTTCTTTTGTCTATCTTGAGCTGCTACCAATCGAGTATGTATTAACTTTACCATTTCTGCCATCTATTGTACCATCTTAGGTCGCAACATCCGACGTTCCCCTACTTTATCCCAGCATAGTTTGGAGTTCTGCACTTCCTCCCATATAACGGTTCATAAGGCGGCATGCCTATACTAGCGTGAAAACTATTGTTGTAAGCGAATTCCACCAAAGGAAGATGTTCATCCCAACTCCTCTTAAAATCCATAACACAAGATCTTAACATATCTTCTAGCATTTGAATTGTCCGCTCACTTTGTCCATCTGTCTGAGGATGATATGATGTACTCAACTTCAACTGTGTTACCATTTGCTCTTGCAAACTCCTCCAAAAATTCGATGTGAATTGTGGATCACGATCTAACACAATCGAAACAGGTACTCCATATCTTGAAATAATTTCTTTGACATACAGTTTAGCTAATTGTTGTAGGTTATACCTAACTCCTATTGGGAAGAAGTGAGCCAATTTCGTCAACCGATCCACTATTACCCAAATAGCGTCGTATCCTTTCCTTGTTGTTGGAAGTCCCACTATAAAATCCATTGTGATATGCTCCCATTTCCACTATGGAATCTCTAGTGATTGCAATAACCCACACAGTCGTTGGTGTTCAGCCTTAATTTTCTGACAAGTTAAGCACTTACTAACATATTCTGCTATCTCTCTCTTTATGTTTGGCCACCAAAAGTTCTGTCGAAGGTCTTGATAAATCATAGTACTACCTAGATGTATCGAGTACCTCAAACTATAGGCCTCACTCATTATCTCTTCTTTTAACTCAGAACTATCTGGAACCCAAATTCTTCCTTCAAAACAAAGTAATCCTTCCTTATCGAGGTTATATTTAGTCATCTCTTCATCTTCCATCCTCTTCTTCACTCGTTCGCATATTTCGTTGCCTAATTTCACTTCTTTAACTCGTTCCACTATGGTTGGTTGGGTCTCCATTGTGTATAACATCTGTACCGCTTCATTCAGCAATTTAACTTCTAGCTCCATTCTCGTCATCTTCGTTATTAACTCATTCTGAGTCGTTAACATTGATAGCTTTTCTATACCCTTCCTACTTAGCGCATCGGCTACTACATTTTCCTTTCCTGGATGATATAAGATATCACTGTCGTAATCTTTTATCATCTCTAACCACCTTCTCTGTCTCATATTCAACTTCTTCTGTGTAAAGATATATTTCAGACTTTTATGGTCCGTGTATATCTAACACTTCTCCCCGTATAAATAATGTCTCAATATTTTGCAGGCAAAAACTACACCTGCCAATTATAGGTCATAAGTAGGATAGACCTTCTCATAATCCTCCAACTGGCGTGACGCATATGCAATGACCTTGCCATGCTGCATGAGCACGCAACCTAGTCCTCTATGCGAAGCATCGCTATAAACTATGAAATTCCCCGTATCATCTGGTAAAGATAATACAGGTGCCTCACTTAACCTCATTTTTAGTTCCTGAATACTATTCTCACACTTTTCAGTCCACACATACTTCACTGACTTCCTCGTCAAATTCATCAACGGAGTAGCTATTTTAGAAAAGTCATAAATGAACCTTCTATAGTTCCCAATTATTAATTGCTTCCACCTTTGCTGGATCCACAGAAATGCCATCTTTATCAATAACATGTCCTAAAAACTGCACTCTTTCAAGCAAAAATTCACACTTAGTGAATTTCGCATACAACTTTTCCTTCCGTAGTGTTTCCAACATTATACTTAAGTGTTCAACATGATCTTCTGGCTTCTTAGAATAGACTAGAATATCATCAATAAACACTACGACAAACTTGTCCAAATACTGTTTGAACACTCTGTTCATCAAATCCATAAATACAGCTGGTGCATTAGTCAACCCAAACGACATAACCAAAAACTCGTAATGACCATAACGAGTTTGGAACGATGTCTTAGGTACATCTTCCTTCCTTACTTTCAACTGATGGTACCCCGTACACAAATTTATCTTAGAAAAAGACTTTTCCCTTTTTAACTGATTAAATAGATCATCAATCCTGTGCAATGGGTATTTATTATTAATCGTTAACTTGCTCAACTCTCGATAGTCGATACAAAGTCATAACGACCCATCCTTCTTCTTTACAAACAATACCGGTGCTCGCCACGGAGATACACTCGGTTGAATGTACTTCCTATCTAACAGTTCTTGTAGTTAAACCATTAACTCCTTCATCTCCACCGGCGCCATCCTATACAGTGCCCTAGAAATTGGTGCCATTCCTGGCAACAAATCAATTACAAACTCGACCTCCCTATCCTGCAGAAGACTTGGTAACTCAACTTGAAATAAATCTGCAAACTCTTGTACTATAGGTATCTGTTCCAATGATGCTTCCACTCTTTTGGTATCCATAACATGGCACATGTATCCTATACACCCCTTCCTTAAAATTTTTCTAGCTCGTGTCATGGTTAGACAACACGAGCATCTCGGTGATTTACTACCGCAGAACACTACCTTGGTTTTCTTAGAAAGCCCAAGGTTCACTCTTTTCCTATGACAATCTATTATCGCCTTATGGTTAATCAACCAATCCATACTAAGAATTACATCAAATTCTCTCAACCTTATCGGTACTAAATCTACCAATAATTTGTTACCTCTAGTATCTACGCAACAATTCTTATGAATGTGTTTAATGGGAATTATCTCTTCATTTGCTACCTTAACGTCTAAAGGTATCTCTAATCTCTTTGGGAGTAAACTTAATCGCTTAGCAAATTCACATGTTATAAAAGAACAAGTAGCACCCGAGTCAAATAGCACATAAGCATTTATTTCATTGACTGGAATGATACCTGCTACTACATCTGCTGATGCAACCGCATCTTGGACAATCATATTAAAAGTACCGTGGGTCTACCCGACGATGGTGTGTGTCCAGTAATGGCTAACTTACCACTACTAGTATCGTTACTACCCTCTGACCCCTTTTTTGGGAAATTTTTTGCCATGTGGCCATCAACCCACAAACAAAACAACCCTGATTCTTCTTGGGATTATGACAATTGGGTGATATATGATCCTCCTGCCCACAATTATAACAAACTGATTTCCCTTTCAGCCAGACTCCTAGATAAGTCTTTCCGCATGCCTTACATGCTTCGATCCTACGCTTAAGATCCCCTTATTTCACCCTAGTATTCCCGGAGTTAAAATTTTTACTCTTGGCCATATTCCCTCTACCACTAGCTCCCTCCGCCTTTGGTCCTCCTTCTCTTTTACCCTTATTCTTCCTCTCCTTGTGGTATTGGCTCAAAGCCTCACTACCACCCTCTGCAATGATTGTGTTCTCCAGAATGTTCCCATAAGAGGCACTCTGGAAAACAAAAATCCTACTATAGAGCCAGGGTTTCAATCCCTGCTCAAACCTATGAGCCTTCCTCTCTTCAGTGTCCACTTGGTGTGGAGCAAACCTTGCCAATTCATTGAATTTGGCCGCATATTTAGGAATAGTCATGTCCCCTTGTTTAAGTTCTACGAACTTAATCTCCATCCTCGCATGCTGGTAGGAAAATAGTTCTCAAAGAAAACCTTCTTAAACTGTTCCCACGTAACAGCATCAGTTCTAGCCCCACCTTGGTGAGCCTCCCACCAGAAATTGGCTTCCCCTTTCATCATATAGCTAGCAAATGAAGTCTTTTACGCCTCTACTACATTTGTAATAATAAATGCCTTTTTTATTTCTTTTACGCATGTTTGGGCCTCTATTTGGTCCGTAGTTCCTTTGAACTCCGACGGACCTACGCTCTTAAATTCTTTAAAGGTAGTAGTTCTGGCTACCCTAGGTATTGCGGGTGCTCTACCCACAGTTTGGTTAAATACAGTCGTTAATAAATTAACGAACTTTTGCATAGGGTTATTCTGACCCCCTTGGTTATCGTTATGTGATTTAGCTTCCTGATTACGTTGTCTTCTTCTTGGCGGCATTATTCTTATTAAATAAATAAAGTTTCATTATTATCTATTTACTTACTTAGTTATCATTCAACAACCATAACTCATACCACAACAAAGCACATTAAATAAAAACTTCATTATATTAATATGCTTCTTCATAGTTCAAAACTATTACAAATTGATTCATTAGCCAAAAGCTATTACATTTCTATCCTACGATTAACTTCTACAAAAATTGGGATTTACAAAAAAAGACTACCCTTTAATTATACAAAAGAGGGTTTTACGTCACTTCACATATACAAAGATCTATCGATCTACTAATATTGCATTACAGCATTCTCATGCTTCTGATTCGCAAGAATCGACATAATATCCCGACTAATAATATATCGAGTTTATCCTGACTCAATGGAATAACAAGCAATTTTTAGCTTAAAATCCTCATGAACACTCTCATGGATGTAAGACATTCATGCTATCTTCTGGTTCTTCTCAACCAATTCCTTACGAAGCTCTACGACCTCATTCTTATAGTCCCTCGCCTTATCCGTCATGAGCATCTTCTCATCATGCTCTAATTCAAAATATGCTTCTGCAGACTCCTTCGCTCATAGAGATCACTAATCTCCTTATTCTGATTCTGCACAATAGTGCGTAGTTACACACTTCGGTAAAGCACTGCTAGATACAATGCCCTTATTGCGTCTGGAGGTGTTGGCTCTAGTGCATGTACCACCATATTAAATGATGCTACCTCCATCTCCTCATCCCCATCGACCACCATATTGAGATATGACGTCGATCCCATGTTTTCCATATCTCCCTCAGAATAATCCTCCTTCGAATAGTCCTCCTCCAGCTCGGACTCTTCTAAGATCACTAATGGTACTTGTAGACACTCAAAATTTTTTTGCATACCTGTTACTAACATTGCAGGAAGTGCAGAATCTTCTTTCAGAGATAACCCTGGAAGACAGCTCAGCATAATCCTGGATACCACCGAAAGTTAAGTTTCAACCCCAGAAAACAAATCAGGAGTATCATTTCCCCATCTCGGAGATAACCCCGAGGATAACAGTGAAAATATTGGAAATTCCACAGGAGAAGGCCGATTCATCTTAGAGATAACCCTGAGATGTTCAGTCTAACTCCTGGAAATAACAACGGGAAAGACAATGTCAACCTTGGAGATAACCCCAATGAGTGCAGTTGAAGTTCCGGAGATAACCCCAAAAATTCTTGTTTTAAATGCATGCATTAAGCTTCAACTTTGGAACTCCCATCGAGGAACTCAATTCCCAAACCCGGAGATAATCCTGGGAAGACAGGCACACCTCAAAGACAACCTTAAGGGTAATCAACACTTGCAGCAGTCCAATCTCAGCGATAACCCTGAGCAACGTCTGCTTTATCTGCCAAAATCGGAGATAACCCCGGTGAAGGGCAAAGTCAAATGGCCACCTTCACCTCACATGGCGTTGTCTCAACAAACAACAATCAACATACATTCTACACAACAATGTCCCATAAGAACCAAGGAGTTTCAATCCCGAGTAACTACTACGCAAGGCATCACAGCTGATAGAATTTGAGGCCTGAAGAGATAGGACATGGTTCCATCTTCCTGACTTCGTACAACCTCTAATCCCATGTCATTGCATAGCTCTTGACAACATCATTCTGAAACAGGTCTTATACACCTCAATCAGATGCTCGGATTGAAGATGTACAAGTTCGAGCGGACATCACATTGCACGCAGTGTGCGCATTTCGAGACGGCATGGGACTATGAAACCGGGGCACCCCCGGGCCGCCAGAAGTGCATCTCATGGCTTCAAGTAGTAGTACACTGCGGCTCCCAGCTCTATAAATATAGAGCTTGGGGTAGCCATATTTAAGAGAAAGAAAGGCAAGGAAGCCCTGTCAAATTTTCTCTGTACACACCCCATATTGAGTGCTTTCACATTTTAAACACTTGTTAGCTCACATATAGCTATATTTTTACCCGCAAAAGCCGAGTATTAATCCACTTAAAGTCATAGAAATCTTCTTTGGCAGTCCACTGTAAGCCTTCTTACACATTATAAAACATTTCTCTTCATCTTTGCACACACTCTTCTGCACATTGAGAGTCGTGTTGGGTGTGTATGCCCAGACTTAAGTCTGTGGTTTTCATTTCTGTCTGCATATATAAACTTATATATATATATATGTACACTTATATATATGAACTGTTGTCGGACTCTGTCTGATGAGCCCGGATTTTATATCCCAGCTGCGTATCGCTATATATATATATATATATATATATATATTTATATTTATATGAATCGTTGTTTCGAACTTTGTTCGACGAGAGCTGGATTTTATATCCTATATGCGTTTATCTTATATATATATATATATATATATATATATATATATATATATATATATATATATGCAAATAAGATCCTATCAGTCTCCGCATAAAATGTTAAAATCTGAACTTCTATTATGAGCCGTGAGATTATATCAGACGGTTGGGAAAGGAAATGGTTGGGGAAAAAAAAGCGAATTCCTTGGGGTTCTGACGAGGTCGGTTAAACTCATCCACTTTATAACATTCCTTGGGGTTCTGACGAGGTCGGTGAAATTCCTTGCAAAAAATTTAATGAATATGGGGAGAGAGAAACGACAGGATTTGGGGAGAAAAGGGGCAAAAGTGTAAAGGGGCGTTGATGGATTCGGTCTTCCGGCGATCCAGCCTCAAACTACTCAGAATCGGGGAGAGAGAAACGGCAGAATTTGGGGAGAGAGCATCGGGGAGAGAGAGAGGGATTCAGTGTTTATCATCTCAGAATTCAGTTTCCCCCCCTCTTTTTTTGACCCGCCGAAAAACAATTAGCTGATATTTTTACTAAACCCTTGAGTGAGGAAAGATTTTGTATGCTAAGGAGAGAACTTGGAATGTGCATGGTATAATTGTGATTTACGTGTTTTAAATTTTATGACATGCATATTATATTTTATGCATATATGTATCATTTATTTTCTGCATGCTATCTGATAAAATATATATTTGTTAGACATTCCTTATATTGTTAAATAATATTCCAGATACATGGGTATATTAAGAATCAATGTTTATCACCGGATATCAATTAAGTGAGAAACGTAAAGACTTATACCTTGAAACTTGGAACAGCAACCGAACAGTTTTTCAAAATTGAAAAGATTCACGTCTTTCGGTGATAGACTCTTGATTAACTTCTATTTTCGTGTATCTTTATATTTTCAGCTCTCTTCTTTATTCAGAACTTATATCTCCATTATTTACCCAAAATTCTTTCACTTTCACAAATCTATCACACCATGAAAACTAGGGCTAGCAATCGATCGTCTGGGAAATCAAACGAAGAAGGATCTTCATTGAAGAACCTTACGGGAACAAAGATGAAATCCAATCGCGTACAGAAGAAATCCTCTGTGCATGTGTTGTCTGATGCCACAATTTTATTCGACGACTCAGACTCTAGTATTTCTTTCTTAAAAACCTCAGAAGTCGAACTGTCTCACCAGGGAAAATTAAAGCAGCCAGTAGATGAAGAACAAATTTTTTTCACCGCCAGTCTCCTTCAAATCTGGTAAATCCATTTTCATCCTCCTTTGATATGCAAGAAAATTTCTTTAAAGGACCTAGTTTCGAAACTCGTTTTAAAAATTCCATTGCTACAAAGCAATTTGTGTATGAAAGATCTCTGGATCTGTTTTATTTAAAACATTTTGTTCTGGAAAAACTCTTCACTGATTGCAACATTTCTTCTATGCTGCTCCCTCCTACTATTGCTTATCCTAGGTTAGTCCAACAATTTTATACTAATCTTGAATGCAATGGGGATTGTTTTACAACATTTGTTAAGGGTAAGTCATTATTTTTCACTAGTATTAACTTTGGTAGCATTCATGGTATTTCTTCTGCTGGACCTTGTCCTTTTACTCTTAAAGGTGCTGCTAATATCCCTTTTCATCCCTTGGAACAGCTTCATATTGTTATGAATGATTATTCTCTTTCATCTCTGTTTCTTCCAAAAACTGTGAGTGTGTGTCCTACTGCTTATGTGTTACATAAGTTAGTTCGGTATAATTTGTTTCCCCGACTTGGTGGTGGGGCAGATTTTACCTATCAAGATTTAGTGGTTGTGGCTATGATTCTTAAGGGAAAATCTATCATTTTTCTCAAATGATGTTGTCTCATATGCAAAGTTGCATTCGTCAAACTAAGAAGTGTCTTCCGTATAGCAAGTTTTTAACAAAACTCTTCCAACATTTCAAAATATCTTTTAATGATGAAATTTCTGTTACAAATCATGAGCTTATTGACACTGCCAATCTGACAAAATCTCACATTACTTTTCATGCTGATGAGTTTGTTCGTCTTCTCCTTGATCCTCCTATTACCTCTCCTCCTCCTATTTCTCCTACTCCTGACTCATCTTCATCTTCTTTGCCAAATTCTCATGGGTCTGACATTATGAATGTTTTAAATGAAATTTTGTAAAATCAAAATTCTGTGAAAGCTGATTTGGTCGACATAAGAAATCAACTTGTGATTCTTGAGAAAGGGAAACTACCGATGGACGCTCCAAAAATTAATAAATTGTATCATCGTGTTGAAGATGAATTTATTGATCTTCAGGCGGGTTTTGAGATTCAGACACTGGCTATGGTTGAAGCACTTTAACGAAAATTTAATAGAAACACGTGTCAGTTAAGTCAAGAGGTAAAGTTTACTAATTATCAACTCGGGGAGCTTGCAGATTTTATGGCAACTAGGTTCAATGATGTGGGACAACGGTTTCATGGTCCAATAATGTATTCTCCAATCCCATAATGGCCGATGAACAATTGGATGGCTGAATACAAGGGTGATTTTTTGGATATGGACCTTCCTCCTGCAACCTTTATACCTCGGCCACCTCGACTTGCAAACAATTACACTTTGGAAGAGCGTCTTCATCGCCTTCGTCATCGTCCATACTTTACCACTCGTGCTGAACAGCGGGCTAATCTCGAGGATATTGATTGATTGTGATCTTATCTTTTTGCATGATGACAAAGGGGCAGAATTTCTGAGAATTTCATATTCTGTTTTTAATTTTTCAAAGACCATGGTTTCATTTGATTTTTGGTAGGCATGTTTGCTTGGATGTTAAGACTGATGGTGGTTTTGTTTTGCTGCATGCTAAGAATGATGTTTTCATTTTCATTTTGATAATATTATGATCTGATCTTTGGTTTAGTATGAAACTAACATATGCAGGTTACGAATTTTTTTTCCTGAAATAAGTTATATGCATGAATTTAAGGGGATTTTCATTTATCTATGTTGTCATCATCAAAAAGGGGGAGAATGTTGATTATATCACGTTCTAGCCTAATGTTTTGATGATGACTTGTTCATTGGTACTAAATTGTTTATTGTGAATTTTAGGAAATTTTTTGATGGATTATTCAAGAAGAATGAAGACGTTTTGAGTCCTAAGAAAAATATGTAAGGTTATTGCAAATATTTGATTTTTCAATACAAGGCTCTAGGACATATTATTTGTCCATTAAAATAAATATTTTTGTGCATGCCTAACTATGTTACATTGGTAACTGATGGTTAAGTATTTATATGCATGCGTATAAGAAGATTATTCTATTTTCTGGATTAAAAGATTTACTGCCATGTGTTGAAATCCTAAATATTTTTTTAAGCATGTGTAGTAGGTAACTTAAAAGTTGTTTTAATCTAGAGTCATGATTACTTCTACCTCGAAACTCTCATATCTTGTAGATCTTTACAATCTTGCATTTATGCCATAATATCTCTTGTTTCGAAAATACAATACTGACTTGTTTTGTGGCGGCAGATCACATGATTACGTGTATTGAAAAAGTCTAAGAGATTTGTTTTAAAAAGGAGTCTGTGAAATAGTGGATATTTGGAATAAAGATATATATGGTTCTAACTATTTTAATTTTGAGTGTTCCAGTGATATATATACTTTCTGATATATACTGATCTTCTCTATCTATTTTCAACGGAAATATAATTGGTTCGTTACTTAAGGAGATTTGTTGGTAACGTAAAAGTTTTCATGCAACGGATTTTTATCAAGTAACGATAACAATTTGGGCTATAAAAATGAAACTGAGATCAGTGATAATTTACAACACTTACATCACTTGAATCAATTATTGCACTCAAATATTTTGAAGATATTCTATTTTTGGTGCAAATTTTAAGTTGCTGATAAATTGATATTTTCAGAAATTTTCGTGGGCATAATATTAGTGATATCTTTTACTCTTTCTACTTGATCATTGCATTCATTAGTTGAGCCTTGCATTGTTAAATTGCTTATTTACTTTGATCATTAGACCTCTATTATTGTAATCTTAATTTGTTTTTAGACTTAATGTTGTCTAAGGAAATTTAATCCAGGTGGATTAAGATTTGTTTACAAACAGGTTCAAGGAAGCATAGGTGCTTAAGGGGTGCATTGGTGTACAAGGAGCAAGAGTGCTCAAGTAAATTATTGTAATTCAATTTTATAGAATCTGTATTGTAACAAGAGTCTTTTAAAGAAATAAAAGTGAGTCTCCAATACTAGTTGGTATTGGACGTGGAGTAGGCTATTATTATAGAGGGTAATAGTCGAACCACGTAAAAAATTTTGGTGTTATTTTTATTACTTGATTTAACTTAATTTCACTCAAGTTAATTAATTTACTTGGTCTTATTTTTTCTTAAACAAAAATTCAATTCGGTAGACCATATTCACTCAACAAGTTGCATTCATCATTATAGTTGACTACATTCAATAATTTGGTTTAAAGTTTTTAAATTGGTCATAGTTTGTATCCACACTTATTCAACCCCCCCCCCCTTCTAAGTGTGCCTTATCTGAATTTCACATCTACACACATAAATTATCCTGATTAGCATGTAGTATATACATACACAGCAAATAATAGTTTTATAAAAGTTATATTTTATTTTGTTTGACGATAAATTTATCCAATTCATCTCCTTTTAAACTAAATATGAGTTATTTGTATTTTCAACGTTTCCCTCTGTTCTAAGGTTATAGCCTAAGGTCTATCCAACCTAAGGTTTCTAACCCTAAGCTCTGATACCAACTTAAAAAGCCCCCAAATTCGGGTACTTGAAACCCGAACTCGGTGCTTCACGATACCATTTCTATGAGCGGAATAATACTAATAATAATAAAAATAATATAAATATTAAACTTAATTTATACATCAAAGTCTAATCCCCAGGTACGAGACCTTTAAACATTCATTACATGATAATTAATAAGTATCATCGTTATAATAAAGTCTAATTATTACATAGAATACCACAAATCTTATTTGGTTAGCTTTCCTTTTCCTTTGTTTCTGCATGAGCCTTCTGGTTGTTCAAACTTAGCTGAAAACATTTAAATTAAGCAAGGATGAGCATTTGAGTGCCCAGCAGGTAATAACAATTATAAATATTAGCTGAAAGGATTAACTATTTTATTTGTACTACCCTTCTACAACAAATCAATAGTCGTGAAGTAATCTGAACCGATAATAATAACATAACAACTCTCTATCAAATTTTTTAAAACTACGTACTGACTATAATTAGGGTTAAGGTGACATACTATGAACATTGTTTTCAATTTTTGAATAGGTTTAGCAGAACTTCATCCGCAAACGGTCATAACTTACGGGCACGGGGGGTGATCAACCCGTTATGCCTTATATTGATCAATACTGCATGCAAGAACGATATGATCGGTCACTCTGTCCGCCTTGAGGGCATGAAAGTTTTCCCATGTTTGGGATGTTCATACTAAGTCGGGAATCCGAACCAAAACAATTTGAATGGATACAAAAAGGTTTTATCATATTCAACTATGTTTCCAAATCTGTGTCTAACAGGTCAAATAGCTTAGACGACTCTTTGTTATTGTATACATACTGGGATTAATAGGTATATATATATATATATATATATATATATATATATATATATATATATATATATATATATATATATCAACATGTGATTAAATAAAATGATTATCCAAGTGGGGACACTTGAATAACCATATTTAGAAATTAATGAACAGAATATATATCTGAATTACAATATAGTAACATGTTGATAATCAATGATCGGATATAACATATATAATAATAAGGTTAATAATCTGGTACAATAATAATATAATTCTGAATCTTCTTACTCATGTCCATTGCATAAAGAAATTGCAAAGGTATGATACTTGCCTGGTACGCTGTTTACAATTCGCAACTTAGTTTTATCTTTTATATAACCACCTATCAGTAATAAGATCATTTTACTGATTAGAATAACATAACGTAACACATAATACTGCCTATTATTAACTTTATTATTAAATGATAGTCTAATCACCTTGTCACACATATCCAACAGTCTTTGAATCATATACAAACATTAATATAGTCAAAATATCTAAATCCAGATCAATTTCTGAAACATGTCGGTCTACCGACGACTTTATCGGGTATTTATCGAGTCTAAGACTCTATCTAGTAGTTCAATAACTGTAATTATCAGTCATATTATTTTTAAATGACTTATAATAATTGTTAAACATTTATTATAATTTATCATGAATTTTTAAACATCGGAATCATTATTAAATGATTTTAATATTAAACAATTCTATTATCATTAATATTTAATTAATATTAAACTATTAATAAAACCATTGTCAAAATATTAAAGTTATTTATAATAACTCAAAATACTATTAAAGTATTAATATTACCCTTAAATGATTTTTAAAATATATAAAATCATTTTTAAATAATTATTATTAATATTTAAATATTAATGTATCATTTATCAAAATATTAAAAGTCATTAATTATAACTTAAAATATTTTTAATTCATTTATATTCTCTTTAAATGATTTTAAAATTAATAAAACCAATTTAAAACTATTTATTTAATATAATCATTAAATAAATTTAATATTATTATTAATGTTAAATTAATATCATTAATATTAAATTAATGAAATTATCCTTTAAATATTAAAAGTTATATTTTATAACTTAAAGTATCTTTAAACACTTTATTTTTTTTAAAATAATTTTTATGATAATAAAATCATTTTTAAACCAAATTATATAATATAATTATTAAATAACTTTAATATCATTAATAATACTTAATAAATGAAATTTACCTTTAAATATTGAAAATTATATTTTATAACTTAAAATATTTTTAAATACCTTATTATTATTTAAAATGATTTTTAATATAATAAAATCATTTTTATTTATTATTTAATTCATTTATTAAATAACTTAATTATCATTAATATTAATTTATTAATGAAATTTATCACAAAATATTAAAAGTCATTAAAAATAACTTAAAATATTTTCTTATATCATTATATAATTTTAAATGATTTTCAAATATTAAAATCATTTTTAGGTAATTTATTTAATATAATAATTAAATAAATTAAATACATTTAATATTTAAAAAATATTAATTATTTATGAAATATATTAAAAATTATTAAAAACTAATTTTTAGACTTTAAAATAATTTTTAGTAATTTAATTTATATTTTTAATAATTAAAAACTAATTTTCTATAATTATTTAATAAAAATATAATTTTCATAAAGAAACTGTTTCTAAAGACCGTCTATAGTGACAGAACCGTAGCTATAGGTGTTCTTCATGTTCTTCATCAAACCTAGAACATGCATGTTAGTGATCAAGTGGCCTACTTTGATCAAGATTGCAGATCAGATCATGATGTTTCTGGACTATCTATTGATCACAGTTTGTATAACTAATGTAATACTAAATGATACAACAATAATCATGATCATACAATACATAACAAAGGAGATCTGAGCATCCAAAGTTGTTGTCAGAGGTGGTTCTTCATTTCTGGGTTACCCAAAAATGAAGAACAGATCGTGGGTCATACTTTGAGCCTCCACTACATGCTATTCTTGTAATACTTTTATAATCTAATGATTTTCGATTGTAGCCAGCATGTAACTTAAGAGATCTATTACAAAACATCACCATAACAACATCACATAATGAAGATACATGTCGGTCAAAGTCTGTCAGTCGTCATGTTCATCAGTTTTCTGGGTACCAGAAAACTGATTTCATGAACATCTGACCTCCTTTGACCAGCCAAAAAATCATGTACACTTGATATGTAGAGGTACTAAAAGCATGGATCGAGAGTTAAACTAACATACTATAACATGGTTTCAACAACAAACTCATAACACACAAAACCTGCAAGATCCGAGGTTGCAAACAAGTTGTCAGACCCTTTCTGGGTAGTTTCTAGGTTACCCAGAAACGCCCAGTCATGGCCGGTCAACGACTTTTGACCTCAAATATATTGCAGTCTAGACCAGATCCAAGCCTGATTCTTGATCCAGATCAAAGATTACATATCAGACTACATATTTAAACCTTTAAACAACAAAAACCAAGATCAGACAAGAATCTAAAGGCTCTGACATTCATTGTCAGACCATAGTTTGAACTATTTCCAAATTTTGTAAAATGCTAGATCTGAACCTATAGATGTTATGGATCTAACATCTATCAACCCAGATCATCATTATACACTATATCTAACATGTTTTAACATAAAAACACAACATTTAACACATTAATCAAGATCAGATTTTTAAGTTAGGGTTTATACCTTGATGATGAATCTCTGATTCTGGCTTCTAATTTTTGTTATATGTATTAGTGGGGTTGGTTTTGGGGACTCAAAAACTAAAGGAATTTCGTGGGTTTTGAGTTGAGAGAGTCTAGTTGGGTGTTTGTGCAAAAATGGCCTAACAAATGATCTTTCTCTCTCTCCAATCTATATATACTAAGCTAGATGCATGAATTGGCTGGCATAGATGGCTGATATGCATTGATTTCAGTCACATGGAGTGGTTAGATTTGGTGAACAACTCACCTAAGGTTAAAACCTACATATTAGCTTCAATAATGCACAAAAGGGTAAACATGTCATTTGCCTTATGATTTTAATAGCCAAAATGTAAACTAGACAATCCCTTAGGGTCTGACCCTTAGGGTTTAACCCTAATGTTTAGCACATAAAATTTATAGGATTTAGCAATTAGAGTTTGAAAAATGTAAAATTTTAGTTTCTAAAATAAAAAAAAATTAATTTCTAAAAATTACAAATTAGTGTTTTCTTAATTAGGTTAAGTTTCTAATTACTTTATACATGATCATTAGGGTTTAATTATTTAATAATTATAGTTAACCTTGTTAATTTAGTAATTAGGGTTTACAATTAGTAATTAGGTTTTAAAATTACTAATTAGGGTTACTAAATATAGAAATTAGGGTTTTTAATTTCAAGATTAGGGTTCTAGTCATTAGGGTTTTAAATTACTAATTAAGTTCTTCCTAATTAGCAATAATATCTACAATACCGGTCGTTAATCACATTAACACCATTTTTGACTGAGCATAAACTTCGGTTTAAGTTTCACATTAGTGTTTCTATAATTAGGGTTTTAATTCACAATTATGGTTTTCCATAATAATAAGGATTTACCTAAAATAGAAATCATATAACATATAACAGAGTGTCTTAATAGATTTTTAAAATCATTAGACTTCAGAATTAGGGTTTAACAGTAATACTAGGGTTTATTAAAATATTGCTAGGGTTTGGGTATAATACACCATAATTGACCGACCATTATTAATACGTACATACAGTACATATTTATAGCACTGAAAAATCAAAATATAATTAATATTATATTATTATTCTCATGCTTTGATAAAATCCAAAATTAGGGTTTGAATTCCATATCGATTTATCTTTCATATATAACATTATTAATTAAGTTAAAATAATTAACTTAATTAATCTAACATTAATTCATATAATAAAATAAATAATTATTATAATAATTCTAAAAATCATTTCATATATTATTTAAATAATATATAATTATATTTTCATGGAAAAAATTAATAAAATCATTTCTACCATAAAATTAATTATTATAAGAATATAATTTATAATAATCAATAATTCTAAAATAAAATTATTTAAAATTATTCATGTAATAAATAAATTTTACTTATCACAAATATACATATACACATTATCCTGGCACATATTCCCCATATTTATTTTAATAATAAAAAAAATTATTCGCAAAATTTCTGATTTATTTATATAGAAAATATCGGGTTATTACATTCACCCTCCCTTATAAAGATTCCGTCCCCGGAATCACCGTTTTAAAACTCGTACATACAAGGGTACATAGAAAACACGATCATTTCAAGTAGATCTCGATCCACTTTGATCGAACTGATCTTTAACTAAACACATAAAGCTTGTCTATCTGATTAAACTGAAATTTGATTTCTAAAAGAACTCAAATTCCTCCTTCAAAATTCCTTTATAAAATACCTTACTATATATATAGAAAAATCATAAATGAGAAAATAAAAGTTATACGAATAATACCTAGAATTGCACCACCAGCTGTTATGGTATCCTGGACCGTCATATTGTAGACCCTTGAAGTAGATTTTATTGGCTTGCTTGATGACGTAGGTCCCGTGATTGCTAAAGTCTCGCTGCCCTTGCCAGTATTCACACTTCCTACCTACATCCTCCTTTTCGGACAATCCTTCACCTTGTGTTCAGTCGACCCACATAGAAAACACCCAATGTTCATCCTAGGATTGGGGCAGTTGGGAGAGATATGACCCTCTTTCCCGCACTTGAAGCATACAAACTTCCCCTTCAAACATTTCACTACATGGTTCTTTCCACAATTCTTACAAGGCACCATCTGCTTCTTCACATCTTCTTGTTTTACATGTATACTTTCAAAATTGCTCCCCTTTCTCTTGCTACTACCACTATTAACTTTCGTCTTCCCAGCTCCTTCGACCTTACCTTTGTTCTTCCTCTCCTTGTTGTAGAGGCTCATGGCCTCACTCCCCTCCTCGGCTATGATAGCCTTTTCCATGAGTTCTGCAAATGTAGGAATCTGCAACACTACCACCTTGTTATAGAGCCAGGGTTTTAATCCCATCTCAAAACTTCTTGCTTTCCTAGCCTCAGTATCAAATTGATGCTGAGCGAACCTAGCTAACTCATTAAATTTTGCGGCGTATTCTGACACTGTCATATTCTCCTAATAAAACTCTAAAAATTTAACCTCCAATCTAGCGTGCATACTGGACGATAAATAGTTTTCAAAAAATAGTATCTTAAACCTATCCCACGTAACTAAACCTTCTCCTGCCCTCGTCTGATTTGCTTCCCAATAAAAGTTTGCCTCCCCCTTCATCATGTAGGTGGCAAAAGCTATCTTTTGCCCCTCAGCTACCCTAGTTATGACAAACGCCTTTTCAATCTCTTTAACTCATGTTTGGGCTTCAACAGGGTCAGTTGTACCTTTGAATTCTAGGGGTCCTACAGCCTTGAAATCTTTGAAGTTCGCTAAGCGGTTGTCCGGCTGGTTCCCTGCAGCTGGCATTCCTTGTTACATAGCTCGTGCTACCATGTTTGCAAAATGTTGCATTGGGTCTACTTGTTGTTGTCCCTCAACGTTATTGACAGATTCCTCTACCCTTTGGTTTCGAGGTTGACGTCTTGTAGGCATTATCTGGTTAAGTAAAACCATAAATTATACTTTATTAACTTACATTCTAAACCTTGTCATATAAGTTTAATATATTAAACTTGTTTCATTACTCAAACTTAGATTCGTATTCATTTAGCAAATATTTTACATAGCATAACACATACTACTTTAAACATTAGCTATCCCTTTGTGACCATAAAAGTCGGGATTTACAACCTTGACTAATACAAAAGTTGGGAACATTACATTACACAGATATACTTATCATATATATTGCATTAAACATACTTACACAACAGAACATATACTACCTATTCACTACGCCTTTTTCTTGGACAACCCTTCGCCTGATGACCTTCTATCCCACAAATAAAACATGCACCTGGTTTATAGTCGGGACAATACAGAGTGGTATGTCCGGCATAGTCGCAAAGGTAACATATTCTTTTCCCTTTCTTCTTATCTTGTTTTCCTAAGTCATGGTCTTTTATCTTTCTTTTTCCCTTCTTACTCAGAGCTGCACACGATGTGTTGCTTGTGGCTTCCATTTGATCAATTTGGATTTTAAGCTTATCTTGTTCTTCCATTATTTCTATTAACGCCTGATGCAGTTGACTATTTAACAGCTTTTCTATTTCCCACAGCCTTTTGATGAGTGAGTTTTATACACATGAATTGGATACATTCGGGCTTAATTTATTGTTGTTCTCAAGTCTTTTTGATTAGTTTTTAATTGTTTATGTCTATTCAAGCATGTTTTATGTTGTTTTGTAGGAATTGGGACAAAAGTTACATGGATCGACGTTTGGGGTGGCTAGATTAGCGTTTTCGACTTGCCATTTACACAACAGTAACTTCAGAGCCGATTTGAGTATTGATACAGACCTTATTTCGTAAAACTCAAAGAATGAAAGTTGTATATCTACTTTTCCTCTTTTCGGATTATCTTGAATCATCTAAATCGGAGTTCGGACGAAGAAGTTATGGCCATTTTCCCAAAGGACGTCGGAGCAGAAAATGTCAGAACTTGTAACAAATACGGGTATTATTCTTATTTCATTTTCCAGTAGGGGCACTATAAGGTAGTGTCGAGCATCAAGCCCAGCTATTGGAGCCTTTGGGGAAGAGGTTGGTGATGGCTTTCGGATGCGTTTTTGGTAATTTTGACACCTTTTGACTCTAAATTGGATTGGGTTTGTTCTAAACTAAAAATTGGACTTGTAACCTATAAATACATGATGTAAGGCATAAAATAAAGGGAGATTACATAGATTAGACTAGATTAAACACTCCTTTAGATTAGAACATAACCCTAGTTCTTATTAGTTTTGGAGATTGAAGCAACTTGGAGACCATTGATGATTCAAAGCAGGAGCAAGAGGGGAGCATCAAATTTGCTAACAACAGATTTTATTCTCTTCTCTCATCATACTTTTATCTTTTACTGTATATTCAGTTGTGGATTCTTGGTTTTAATTCATTAATTATGAACTAACTCTTTTATTAAGATTTCAATTGAACTTTTTATGATTATAAATTGATTATTTGATTTATTCCAATTATTTATGTTGAAGTGAATTGTTCATCTTGCCTTATGCTTATTGATTAATTATATGATCAGTAATTACCTTGTTACTCTAGAAGGAATTGAGAAAGGAATTCTAGGGTTAGAAGTGGGCATGGTTACATGTGACTTAGTTATTTTTGACAAATGAATAATTAGGTTTGTGAATAGAATGAGAATATCTATTTGCCGCATGTAACACATAAGGAATTGGGATTGTAACGAGTTTAATTCATTTGTTTTGCATAGAGATATAGCAAAATTAATCTGGGTTAAATAGAAGGCAATTGATCACTCGAGAGAGGGCTTTTGGCATTTGAGAATTTCTGTTAACAATTCAGTAGACATAATAATTGGGATAATTGGATAATTGGTTTATAGTTCATAATTGGGGATATTGGAGTCTTAGCCTTTATTTATTTGAATTCATTTATAAAGTAACCTAGTTTTAATTGATTAATTTAGTTTTATTAATTAGAAAATCACGATTTGAGATTATTTAAATAAAATTAGTTTGGTTAAGAATTAGTACTTGGTGATTTTTATTAAATAATTCCTCGTGGGAACGATACTCTACTTTCACTTTATTACTTGTTGAATCGTGTATACTTGCACGTATTCATTGATTCATGAAATCGATCAACAAGTTTTTTGTAGCAATTGATTCGGGGAATTAATTTAATAATTATTTACCAATATTAATTTCAATCAAATTAGTCTTAATTTAAACATTTCTATTTTTATTTTTAATTCTCTTCCTATATTTCTCTCTTTTTAGGTACCATGGATGACTTTATGTATCAATGGCCATATTACCTAACATGACTCGACCAATGGAAACATGGAGTCCACCATCCACACAAACAAGTAGCAATGGTTTGTGATTATTGTCTTTGGAAATCATATGAGTCATCAATGCGCCATCAATTTCGAAATTAAGATACACTATGGTGGTGATTACCCCAATAATTATGTCTATCCCAACAACTATCATCATGATTGGGGTATCACCCGGATTTTCATGGAGTAACAATCAAGCTCAAGCTCAAGCCAGAGACAACAAAACAATTCCGGGTTTCAAAATCGAGACACAACAACCAGAGGCGGAAAACAAGTTGGGAACAAGCCTTGGATAGATTTATTACGACCTTCAAAAGAAACACGAGGAATATGAAAGGAAACAAAATAAAAGCAGATCCGAATACACAAAGCATAAATCGTCAATCAAGAATCTAGAAAATCAATAGGCGAGATAGCACGTCGTTGAACTTCCATCTTCAATACACTTGGCTCTATGACATGAATTACGAGACCGATGGTGAGCCGAACCAAATCAGAATTGGATGTGCCAAATGATATAGATGTTGAAAGAGAGGAAAGACTTGGGGACCAAGAAAAAGAGATCGGCAAAGATCTAACTTTGAGTACCAACGAAGATGAGCCAATTTCATTAGTATCCCATGTGCCTCCTCCACCAAAGTTCAATAATTCGGGCAGTTTTGCAAAACCATGCCCAATTAGAAGTCATGTCGTCGGCAAAGCTCTTGGTGACGTAAGAGCTAGTACAATTGTGGAGTCATGGTGGGATGAAAAGGAGAAGATAGAGGAAGATTTCATTATGTTTATTAAGCTTCAATGCCCTAATCTGATCATCGACATAAAGGAGGAAACACCTAGTGGTTTGCCATTCTTAATGAGGATCCTATCTACATAGAGCATGCTAGGTGACTTCAATTCAAGGGTTTTTGCTAGTGGAAACCTCCCAAAAGAGACATTGCTTCTGATGGATGGAGGGTTCCTCAATTTTTCAGAGGGGAATTGGATAGAGAATTGAAGAAGTTAAATGAGACTATAAAACAAAAGCGCTTATCGGGAGGCAACCCAAGTTCAATTTTTATTTTAGTTTTTATTAAGTTTTATATTAGTAGTTTTGAATTTGCATTTATTTAGGATTTAATAAAATTGTTTCTATCATGGTTTACATGTTATTCAAGTCAAATTCAAGTGTGGTGTCCAATTTGTTCCATTTGCTTAGCTTTATTCTCCAAACTTAGCGGGCAAGGAGGAAGATTGCTATATTTTCGTGGAAGTCCTCTACTTTAATTTTTCTATTGTAGCCATTGAGGACAATGTCTAGTTTAAGTTTGGGGGCATTTTAGTGTCGCATTGCATATAGTTAGTTATCGGCATAGTAGTTATTTTTTTTTATGTGTTAGCGTTATGTTTTTTTAGGTTGCATATAATACATGGTATTTTTTTTTTTGCATCTTTATATATGTGTTCATGTAGTAGTATAATTGTATTTTTCTTATTTTTGCATGAATCATGTGATAGGTTGGTGTGGTCTTAGCTCTCGACTATGATAAGATTGGTTTTGCATGTTAACTTGAGCAGTTTTGATAATTGATGATGAGTTCTAATTTTAATCATGATGATAATCTGAGAACTGTCTGAAACTTATGTAACAAAAGTTAGCACTTAAAGTTTAACTGCTTTTAATCCACTTGGTTCAAGGGTTTCATAATTTGTTTCGAGGGAAAATCTTTGTTAAAATTTAAGGAAATTAGTGAAGCTGGCGGTAAAGGTTGGAATGAGCGTAAAAGCTTGAGTTTGGGGGATATCTATGGGATATATATACTAAAAAAACACAAGAAAGAGCAAAAATGCCCTCGTGGTTGAATAAAAGTATAAATAAATCTGTATTTACCCTTAGATTTGGTAATTGCTTAGTTTTAACCGGAGTTGTCATGTTCACAAAAGTAATTGAATTGGAACTGAAATTTTCCTTATAAGAAGTTTGTTATGTGATTATCTTGCTGTGGTTGGTTAGAATGGTTAACAAGCACATACACACAACATGGGTGATGACAGGTTTGGGTTGACTAATTGGTTAGAGTTATGGATTTTGAATTGATTGGATATATTGTTTGAGTATCAATGGTATCTTTGAGACCTGTTGCTATATATCATACTGATTTATTACTCGGTTCGTAGGTATATTAGGAAGTAAATTATGCATATGCATTCATTTAGTTGAGTTATTTTGTTTATTTTTAGTTCTTTTGTGTTTTTGCTTGAGGACAAGCAAAGGTTTAAGTTTGGGGGTTGATGAGTGAGTTTTATACACATGAATTGGATACATTCGGGCTTAATTTATTGTTGTTCTCAAATCTTTTAGATTAGTTTTTAATTGTTTATGTCTATTCAAGCATGTTTTATGTTGTTTTGTAGGAATTGGGACAAAAGTTACATGGATCGACGTTTGGGGTGGCTAGATTAGCGTATTCGGCTTGCCATTTACACAACAGTAACTTCAGAGCCGATTTGAGTATTGATACAGACCTTATTTCGTAAAACTCAAAGAATGAAAGTTGTATATCTACTTTTCCTCTTTCCGGATTATCTTGAATCATCTAAATCGGAGTTCGGACGAAGAAGTTATGGCCATTTTCCCAAAGGACGTCGGAGCAGAAAATGTCAGAACTTGTAACAGCGCCGGGGCGCTATTCTTATTTCATTTTCCAGCGCCGGGGCGCTATAAGGTAGTGTCTGAGCATCAAGCCCAGCGCTGGGGCACTGGGGAAGAGGTTGGTGATGGCCTGGACGCGTTTTGGGCGAATTTTGACACCTTTTTGACTCTAAATTGGATTGGGTTTGTTCCTAAACTAAAAATTGGACTTGTAACCTATAAATACATGATGTAAGGCATAAAATAAAGGGAGATTACATAGATTAGACTAGATTAAACACTCCTTTAGATTAGAACATAACCCTAGTTCTTATTAGTTTTGGAGATTGAACCAACTTGGAGACCATTGAAGATTCAAAGCAGGAGCAAGAGGGGAGCATCAAATTTGCTGACAACGGATTCTATTCTCTTCTCTCATCATACTTTTATCTTTTACTGTATATTCAGTTGTGGATTCTTGGTTTTAATTCATTAATTATGAACTAACTCTTTTATTAAGATTTCAATTGAACTTTTTATGATTATAAATTGATTATTTGATTTATTCCAATTATTTATGTTGAAGTGAATTGTTCATCTTGCCTTATGCTTATTGATTAATTATATGATCAGTAATTACCTTGTTACTCTAGAAGGAATTTAGAAAGGAATTCTAGGGTTAGAAATGGGCATGGTGACATGTGACTTAGTTATTTGCACAGTGAATAATTAGGTTTGTGAATAGAATGAGAATATCTATTTGCCGCATGTAACACATAAGGAATTGGGATTGTAACGAGTTTAATTCATTTGTTTTGCATAGAGATATAGCAAAATTAATCTGGGTTAAATAGAAGGCAATTGATCACTCGAGAGAGGGCTTTTGGCATTTGAGAATTCCTGTTAACAATTCAGTAGACATAATAATTGGGATAATTGGATAATTGGTTTATAGTTCATAATTGGGGATATTAGAGTCTTAGCCTTTATTTATTTGAATTCATTTATAAAGTAACCTAGTTTTAATTGATTAATTTAGTTTTATTAATTAGAAAAATCACGATTTGAGATTATTTAAATAAAATTAGTTTGGTTAAGAATTAGTACTTGGTGATTTTTATTAAATAATTCCTCGTGGGAACGATACTCTACTTTCACTTTATTACTTGTTGACCGTGTATACTTGCGTATTCATTGATTCATGAAATCGATCAAAAGGTTTTTTTGGCGTATTTTCGGGAATTAATTTAATAATTATTTACCAATATTAATTTCAATCAAATTAGTCTTAATTTAAACATTTCTATTTTTATTTTTAATTCTCTTCCTATATTTCTCTCTTTTTAGGTACCATGGATGACTTTGCGTATCAATGGCCATACACGAACATGACTCGACCAATGGAAACATGGAGTCCACCATCCACACAGCAAGTAGCAATGGTTTGTGATTATTGTGCTGGAAATCATATGAGTCATCAATGCGCCATCAATTTCGAAAGCCTAAGTACACTATGGTGGTGATTACCCCAATAATTATGTCTATCCCAACAACTATCATCATGATTGGGGGTATCACCCGGATTTTTCATGGAGTAACAATCAAGCTCAAGCTCAAGCCCCGAGACAACAAAACAATTCCGGGTTTCAAAATCAGACACAACAACCAGAGCGGAAAACAAGTTGGGAACAAGCCTTGGATAGATTTATTACAGCTTCTGAAAAGAAACACGAGGAATATGAAAGGAAACAAAATAAAAGAGTCTGAATACACAAAGCATAAATCGTCAATCAAGAATCTGGAAAATCAATAGAGGCGAGATAGCACACGCGTTGAACTTCCATCTTCAATACACTTGGCTCTATGACATGAATTCGAGGACCGATGGTGAGCCCGAACCAAATCGCAGATTTGGATGTGCCAAATGATATAGATGTTGAAAGAGGGGAAAGACTTGGGGACCAAGAAAAAGAGATCGACAAAGATCTAACTTTGAGTACCAACGAAGATGAGCCAATTTCATTAGTATCTCATGTGCCTCCTCCACCAAAGTTCAATAATTGAGGCGTTTTGCAAAACCATGCCCAATTAGAAGTCATGTCATCAAGAAAGCTCTTGGTGACGTAAGAGCTAATCTGATTGTGGAGTCATGGTGGGATGAAAAGGAGAAGATAGAGGAAGATTTCATTATGTTTATTAAGCTTCAATGCCCTAAATCGATCATCGACATAAAGGAGGAAACACCTAGTGGTTTGCCATTCTTAATGAGGATCCTATCTACATAGAGCATGCTAGGTGACTTCAATTCAAGGGTTTTTGCTAGTGGAAACCTCCCAAAAGAGACATTGCTTCTGATGGATGGAGGGTTCCTCAATTTTTCGTAGGGGAATTGGATAGAGAATTGAAGAAGTTAGACTGAGACTATAAAACAAGCGCTTATTGGGAGGCAACCCAAGTTCAATTTTTATTTTTAGTTTTTATTAAGTTTTATATTAGTAGTTTTGAATTTGCATTTATTTAGGATTTAATAAAATTGTTTCTATCATGGTTTACATGTTATTCAAGTCAAATTCAAGTGTGGTGTCCAATTTGTTCCATTTGCTTAGCCTATTCTCCAAACTTAGCGGGCAAGGAGGAAGATTGCTATATTTTCAGGGAAGTCCTCTACTTTAATTTTTCTATTGTAGCCATTGAGGACAATGTCTAGTTTAAGTTTGGGGGCATTTTAGTGTCGTACTGCATATAGTTAGTTATCAGCATAGTAGTTTATTTTTTTTTATGTGTTAGCGTTATGTTTTTTTTAGGTTGCATATAATACATGGTATTTTTTTTTGCATCTTTATATATGTGTTCATGTAGTATAATTGTATTTTTTCTTATTTTTGCATGAATCTGTGTGATAGGTTGGTGTGGTCTTAGCTCGGCCTATGATAAGATTGGTTTTGCATGTTAACTTGAGCAGTTTTGATAATTGATGATGAGTTCTAATTTTAATCATGATGATAATCGAGCACATGTTCGAAACTTATGTACGAAAAAAGTTAGCACTTAAAGTTTAACTGTTTTAATCCACTTGGTTCAAGGGTTTCATAATTTGTTTCGAGGGAAAATCTTTGTTAAAATTTAAGGAAATTAGTGAATCAGCTGGAAGGTTGGAATGACGTAAAAGCTTGAGTTTGGGGATATCTATGGGATATATATACTAAAAAAAAACACAAGAAAGAGCAAAAATGCCCTCGTGGTTGAATAAAAGTATAAATAAATCTGTATTTACCCTTAGATTTGGTAATTGCTTAGTTTTAACTTAGGAGTTGTCATGTTCACAAAAGTAATTGAATTGGAACCGAAATTTTCCTTATAAGAAGTTTGTTATGTGATTATATCTTCTTTGTGGTTGGTTAGAATGGTTAACAAGCACATACACACAACATGGGTGATGACGAGGTTTGGGTTGACTAATTGGTTAGAGTTATGGATTTTGAATTGATTGGATATATTGTTTGAGTATCAATGGTATCTTTGAGACTGTTGCTATATATCATCTTGATTTATTACTCGGTTCAGTAGGTATATTAGGAAGTAAATTATGCATATGCATTCATTTAGTTGAGTTATTTTGTTTATTTTAGTTCTTTTGTGTTTTTGCTTGAGGACAAGCAAAGGTTTAAGTTGGGGGTTGATGAGTGAGTTTTATACACATGAATTGGATACATTTGGGCTTAATTTATTGTTGTTCTCAAATCTTTTAGATTAGTTTTTAATTGTTTATGTCTATTCAAGCATGTTTTATGTTGTTTTGTAGGAATTGGGACAAAAGTTACATGGATCGGCGTTTGGGGTGGCTAGATTAGCGTATTCGACTTGCCATTTACACAACAGTAACTTCAGAGCCGATTTGAGTATTGATACAGACCTTATTTCGTAAAACTCAAAGAATGAAAGTTGTATATCTACTTTTCCTCTTTCCGGATTATCTTGAATCATCTAAATCGGAGTTCGGACGAAGAAGTTATGGCCATTTTCCCAAAGGGCGTCGGAAGCGAGAAAATGTCGAGAACTTATGTAACAGCAGGGGCGCTATTCTTATTCATTTTCCAAATACAGGGCGCTATATAAGGTAGTGTCTCGAGCATCAAGCCCAACCTTTGGGGCCTTTGGGGAAGAGGTTGGTGATGGCTTTGGACGCGTTTTGGGGTAATTTTGACACCTTTTGACTCTAAATTGGATTGGGTTTGTTCTAAACTAAAAATTGGACTTGTAACCTATAAATACATGATGTAAGGCATAAAATAAAGGGAGATTACATAGATTAGACTAGATTAAACACTCCTTTAGATTAGAACATAACCCTAGTTCTTATTAGTTTTGGAGATTGAACCAACTTGGAGACCATTGAAGATTCAAAGCGGGGAGAAAGAGGGGAGCATCAAATTTCTCGACAATGATTCTATTCTCTTCTCTCATCATACTTTTATCTTTTTCTTTGTATATTTGATTGTGGATTCTTGGTTTTAATTCATTAATTATGAACTAACTCTTTTATTAAGATTTCAATTGAACTTTTTATGATTATAAATTGATTATTTGATTTATTCCAATTATTTATGTTGAAGTGAATTGTTCATCTTGCCTTTATGCTTATTGATTAATTATATGATCAAGAATTACCTTGTTACTCTAGAAGGAATTTAGAAAGGAATTCTAGGGTTAGAAATGGGCATGGTGACATGTGACTTAGTTATTTGCCACGATGAATAATTAGGTTTGTGAATAGAATGAGAATATCTATTTGCCGCATGTAACACATAAGGAATTGGGATTATAATGAGTTTAATTCATTTGTTTTGCATAGAGATATAGCAAAATTAATCTGGGTTAAATAGAAGGCAATTGATCACTCGAGAGAGGGCTTTTGGCATTTGAGAATTCACATTAACAATTCAGGTGAGACATAATAATTGGGATAATTGGATAATTGGTTTATAGTTCATAATTGGGGATATTAGAGTCTTAGCCTTTATTTATTTGAATTCATTTATAAAGTAACCTAGTTTTAATTGATTAATTTAGTTTTATTAATTAGAAAATCACGATTTGAGATTATTTAAATAAAATTAGTTTGGTTAAGAATTAGTACTTGGTGATTTTTATTAAATAATTCCTCGTGGGAACGATACTCTACTTTCACTTTATTACTTGTTGAATAGTGTATACTTTGCGTATTCATTGATTGCGAAATCGATCAACAAGGTTTCAAGGCGCGATTCTCGGGAATTAATTTAATAATTATTTACCAATATTAATTTCAATCAAATTAGTCTTAATTTAAACATTTCTATTTTTATTTTAATTCTCTTCCTATTTCTCTCTTTTTAGGTACCATGGATGACTTTGCGTATCAATGGCCATACACGAACATGACTCGACCAATGGAAACATGGAGTCCACCATCCACACAAAGAAGTAGCAATGGTTTGTGATTATTGTCTTTGGAAATCATATGAGTCATCAATGCGCCATCAATTTGGGCGGTACACTATGGTGGTGATTACCCCAATAATTATGTCTATCCCAACAACTATCATCATGATTGGGGTATCACCGGATTTTTCATGGAGTAACAATCAAGCTCAAGCTCAAGCCCCGAGACAACAAAACAATTCCGGGTTTCAAAATCGAGACACAACAAACAGGGCGGAAAACAAGTTGGGAACAAGCCTTGGATAGATTTATTTACTGACGAAAAGAAACACGAGGAATATGAAAGGAAACAAAATAAAAGCAGATCTGAATACACAAAGCATAAATCGTCAATCAAGAATCTGGAAAATCAATAGGCAAGAGATAGCACATGCGTTGAACTTCCATCTTCAATACACTTGGCTCTATGACATGAATTACGAGGACCGATGGTGAGCAGAACCAAATGCAGAGCTGGATGTGCCAAATGATATAGATGTTGAAAGAGGGAAAGACTTGGGGACCAAGAAAAGAGATCGACAAAGATCTAACTTTGAGTACCAACGAAGATGAGCCAATTTCATTAGTATCTCATGTGCCTCCTCCACCAAAGTTCAATAATTCGGGCAGTTTTGCAAAACCATGCCCAATTAGAAGTCATGTCATCGGCAAAGCTCTTGGTGACGTAAGAGCTAGTACAGTTGTGGAGTCATGGTGGGATGAAAAGGAGAAGATAGAGGAAGATTTCATTATGTTTATTAAGCTTCAATGCCCTAATCTGATCATCGACATAAAGGAGGAAACACCTAGTGGTTTGCCATTCTTAATGAGGATCCTATCTACATAGAGCATGCTAGGTGACTTCAATTCAAGGGTTTTTGCTAGTGGAAACCTCCCAAAAGAGACATTGCTTCTGATGGATGGAGGGTTCCTCAATTTTTCGTAGGGGAATTGGATAGAGAATTGAAGAAGTTAGGCTGAGACTATAAAACAAGCGCTTATTGGGAGGCAACCCAAGTTCAATTTTTATTTTTAGTTTTTATTAAGTTTTATATTAGTAGTTTTGAATTTGCATTTATTTAGGATTTAATAAAATTGTTTCTATCATGGTTTACATGTTATTCAAGTCAAATTCAAGTGTGGTGTCCAATTTGTTCCATTTGCTTAGCCTATTCTCCAAACTTAGCGGGCAAGGAGGAAGATTGCTATATTTTCAGGGAAGTCCTCTACTTTAATTTTTCTATTGTAGCCATTGAGGACAATGTCTAGTTTAAGTTTGGGGGCATTTTAGTGTCGTACTGCATATAGTTAGTTATCAGCATAGTAGTTTATTTTTTTTTATGTGTTAGCGTTATGTTTTTTTTAGGTTGCATATAATACATGGTATTTTTTTTTGCATCTTTATATATGTGTTCATGTAGTATAATTGTATTTTTTCTTATTTTTGCATGAATCTGTGTGATAGGTTGGTGTGGTCTTAGCTCGGCCTATGATAAGATTGGTTTTGCATGTTAACTTGAACAGTTTTGATAATTGATGATGAGTTCTAATTTTAATCATGATGATAATCTGAGCCTGTCTGAAACTTATGTAACCGGTTAGCACTTAAAGTTTAACTGTTTTAATCCACTTGGTTCAAGGGTTTCATAATTTGTTTCTGAGGGAAAATCTTTGTTAAAATTTAAGGAAATTAGTGAACTGGCGGTAAAGGTTGGAATGACGTAAAAGCTTGAGTTTGGGGGAATCTATGGGATATATATACTAAAAAAAACACAAGAAAGAGCAAAAATGCCCTCGTGGTTGAATAAAAGTATAAATAAATCCTGTATTTACCCTTAGATTTGGTAATTGCTTAGTTTTAACCGGAGTTGTCATGTTCACAAAAGTAATTGAATTGGAACTGAAATTTTCCTTATAAGAAGTTTGTTATGTGATTATCTTCTTTGTGGTTGGTTAGAATGGTTAACAAGCACATACACACACAACATGGGTGATAGCGAGGTTTGGGTTGACTAATTGGTTAGAGTTATGGATTTTGAATTGATTGGATATATTGTTTGAGTATCAATGGTATCTTTGAGACTGTTGTTATATATATCATCTTGATTTATTACTCGGTTCGTAGGTATATTAGGAAGTAGATTATGCATATGCATTCATTTAGTTGAGTTATTTTGTTTATTTTTAGTTCTTTTTGTGTTTTTGCTTGAGGACAAGCAAAGGTTTAAGTTTGGGGGTTGATGAGTGAGTTTTATACACATGAATTGGATACATTCGGGCTTAATTTATTGTTGTTCTCAAATCTTTTAGATTAGTTTTTAATTGTTTATGTCTATTCAAGCATGTTTTATGTTGTTTTGTAGGAATTGGGACAAAAGTTACATGGATCGACGTTTGGGGTGGCTAGATTAGCGTATTCGGCTTGCCATTTACACAACAGTAACTTCAGAGCCGATTTGAGTATTGATACAGACCTTATTTCGTAAAACTCAAAGAATGAAAGTTGTATATCTACTTTTCCTCTTTCCGGATTATCTTGAATCATCTAAATCGGAGTTCGGACGAAGAAGTTATGGCCATTTTCCCAAAGGACGTCGGAGCAGAAAATGTCGAACTTATACTTAACAATGGGGCGCTATTCTTATTTCATTTTCAGTGGCACGGGCGCTATATAAGGTAGTGTCTCGAGCATCAAGCCCAGTATTTGAAGCGCATCGGGAAGAGGTTGGTGATGGCACAGGCGCGTTTGGGGTAATTTTGACACCTTTTGACTCTAAATTGGATTGGGTTTGTTCCTAAACTAAAAATTGGACTTGTAACCTATAAATACATGATGTAAGGCATAAAATAAAGGGAGATTACATAGATTAGACTAGATTAAACACTCCTTTAGATTAGAACATAACCCTAGTTCTTATTAGTTTTGGAGATTGAACCAACTTGGAGACCATTGAAGATTCAAAAGGGGAGCAAGAGAGGGAGCATCAAAATTCTTGCGACAACGGATTCTATTCTCTTCTCTCATCATACTTTTATCTTTCTGTATATTCGATTGTGGATTCTTGGTTTTAATTCATTAATTATGAACTAACTCTTTTATTAAGATTTCAATTGAACTTTTTATGATTATAAATTGATTATTTGATTTATTCCAATTATTTATGTTGAAGTGAATTGTTCATCTTGCCTTATGCTTATTGATTAATTATATGATCGATAATTACCTTGTTACTCTAGAAGGAATTGAGAAAGGAATTCTAGGGTTAGAAGCTGGGCATGGTGACATGTGACTTAGTTATTTGCACACGATGAATAATTAGGTTTGTGAATAGAATGAGAATATCTATTTGCCGCATGTAACACATAAGGAATTGGGATTATACTTGAGTTTAATTCAATTGTTTTGCATAGAGATATAGCAAAATTAATCTGGGTTAAATAGAAGGCAATTGATCACTCGAGAGAGGGCTTTTGGCATTTGAGAATTCCTGTTAACAATTCAGTAGACATAATAATTGGGATAATTGGATAATTGGTTTATCGTTCATAATTGGGGATATTGGAGTCTTAGCCTTTATTTATTTGAATTCATTTATAAAGTAACCTAGTTTTAATTGATTAATTTAGTTTTATTAATTAGAAAAATCACGATTTGAGATTATTTAAATAAAATTAGTTTGGTTAAGAATTAGTACTTGGTGATTTTTATTAAATAATTCCTCGTGGGAACGATACTCTACTTTCACTTTATTACTTGTTGACAAGTGTATACTTGCGTATTCATTGATTCGATGTAAATCGATCAACAAGTTTTTGGCGCCGTTGCCGGGGAATTAATTTAATAATTATTTACCAATATTAATTTCAATCAAATTAGTCTTCATTTAAACATTTCTATTTTTATTTTTAATTCTCTTCCTATATTTCTCTCTTTTTAGGTACCATGGATGACTTTGCATATCAATGGCCATACACGAACATGACTCGATCAATGGAAACATGGAGTCCACCATCCACACAACAAGTAGCAATGGTTTGTGATTATTGTGCTGGAAATCATATGAGTCATCAATGCGCCATCAATTTCGAGCCGGTACACTATGGTGGTGATTACCCCAATAATTATGTCTATCCCAACAACTATCATCATGATTGGGGGTATCACCCAGATTTTTCATGGAGTAACAATCAAGCTCAAGCTCAAGCCCCGAGACAACAAAACAATTCCGGGTTTCAAAATCAAACACAACAACCAGAGCGGAAAAAAAGTTGGGAAGAAGCCTTGGATAGATTTATTACGACACGAAAAGAAACACGAGGAACATGAAAGGAAACAAAATAAAGCAGATCTGAATACACAAAGCATAAATCGTCAATCAAGAATCTGGAAAATCAATTGGGGCGAGATAGCACACATCGTTGAACTTCCATCTTCAATACACTTGGCTCTATGACATGAATTCTGAGACTGATGGTGAGCCCGAACCAAATCTGCAACTGGATGTGCCAAATGATATAGATGTTGAAAGAGAGGAAAGACTTGGGGACCAAGAAAAAGAGATCGACAAAGATCTAACTTTGAGTACCAACGAAGATGAGCCAATTTCATTAGTATCCCATGTGCCTCCTCCACCAAAGTTCAATAATTCGGGCAGTTTTGCAAAACCATGCCCAATTAGAAGTCATGTCATCGGCAAAGCTCTTGGTGACGTAAGAGCTAGTACAGTTGTGGAGTCATGGTGGGATGAAAAGGAGAAGATAGAGGAAGATTTCATTATGTTTATTAAGCTTCAATGCCCTAATCTGATCATCGACATAAAGGAGGAAACACCTAGTGGTTTGCCATTCTTAATGAGGATCCTATCTACATAGAGCATGCTAGGTGACTTCAATTCAAGGGTTTTTGCTAGTGGAAACCTCCCAAAAAAGAGACATTGCTTACGATGGATGGAGGGTTCCTCAATTTTTCGTAGGGAATTGGATAGAGAATTGAAGAAGTTAGGCTGAGACTATAAAACAAGCGCTTATTGGGAGGCAACCCAAGTTCAATTTTTATTTTTAGTTTTTATTAAGTTTTATATTAGTAGTTTTGAATTTGCATTTATTTAGGATTTAATAAAATTGTTTCTATCATGGTTTACATGTTATTCAAGTCAAATTCAAGTGTGGTGTCCAATTTGTTCCATTTGCTTAGCTTTATTCTCCAAACTTAGCGGGCAAGGAGGAAGATTGCTATATTTTCGTGGAAGTCCTCTACTTTAATTTTTCTATTGTAGCCATTGAGGACAATGTCTAGTTTAAGTTTGGGGGCATTTTAGTGTCGTACTGCATATAGTTAGTTTATCTGCATAGTAGTTTATTTTTTTATGTGTTAGCGTTATGTTTTTTTTTAGGTTGCATATAATACATGGTATTTTTTTTTGCATCTTTATATATGTGTTCATGTAGTATAATTGTATTTTTCTTATTTTTGCATGAATCATGTGATAGGTTGGTGTGGTCTTAGCTCTACTTTATGATAAGATTGGTTTTGCATGTTAACTTGAGCAGATTTTGATAATTGATGATGAGTTCTAATTTTAATCATGATGATAATCTGAGCTTTGTCTGAAACTTATGTAGGTTAGCACTTAAAGTTTAACTGTTTTAATCCACTTGGTTCAAGGGTTTCATAATTTGTTTCGAGGAAAATCTTTGTTAAAATTTAAGGAAATTAGTGAACTGGCGGTAAAGGTTGGAATGACGTAAAAGCTTGAGTTTGGGGGAATCTATGGGATATATATACTAAAAAAAACACAAGAAAGAGCAAAAATGCCCTCGTGGTTGAATAAAAGTATAAATAAATCCTGTATTTACCCTTAGATTTGGTAATTGCTTAGTTTTAACCGGAGTTGTCATGTTCACAAAAGTAATTGAATTGGAACTGAAATTTTCCTTATAAGAAGTTTGTTATGTGATTATCTTGCTGTGGTTGGTTAGAATGGTTAACAAGCACATACACACAACATGGGTGATGACAGGTTTGGGTTGACTAATTGGTTAGAGTTATGGATTTTGAATTGATTGGATATATTGTTTGAGTATCAATGGTATCTTTGAGACCTGTTGCTATATATCATACTGATTTATTACTCGGTTCGTAGGTATATTAGGAAGTAGATTATGCATATGCATTCATTTAGTTGAGTTATTTTGTTTATTTTTAGTTCTTTTGTGTTTTTGCTTGAGGACAAGCAAAGGTTTAAGTTTGGGGGTTGATGAGTGAGTTTTATACACATGAATTGGATACATTCGGGCTTAATTTATTGTTGTTCTCAAATCTTTTAGATTAGTTTTTAATTGTTTATGTCTATTCAAGCATGTTTTATGTTGTTTTGTAGGAATTGGGACAAAAGTTACATGGATCGACGTTTGGGGTGGCTAGATTAGCGTATTCGGCTTGCCATTTACACAACAGTAACTTCAGAGCCGATTTGAGTATTGATACAGACCTTATTTCGTAAAACTCAAAGAATGAAAGTTGTATATCTACTTTTCCTCTTTCCGGATTATCTTGAATCATCTAAATCGGAGTTCGGACGAAGAAGTTATGGCCATTTTCCCAAAGGACGTCGGAGCAGAAAATGTCAGAACTTGTAACAGCGCCGGGGCGCTATTCTTATTTCATTTTCCAGCGCCGGGGCGCTATAAGGTAGTGTCTGAGCATCAAGCCCAGCACTGGGGCACTGGGGAAGAGGTTGGTGATGGCCTGGACGCGTTTTGGGCGAATTTTGACACCTTTTTGACTCTAAATTGGATTGGGTTTGTTCCTAAACTAAAAATTGGACTTGTAACCTATAAATACATGATGTAAGGCATAAAATAAAGGGAGATTACATAGATTAGACTAGATTAAACACTCCTTTAGATTAGAACATAACCCTAGTTCTTATTAGTTTTGGAGATTGAACCAACTTGGAGACCATTGAAGATTCAAAGCGAGAGCAAAGAGGGAGCATCAAATTTCTTGACAACTGATTCTATTCTCTCTCTCTCATCATACTTTTATCTTTTAATGTATATTCAGTTGTGGATTCTTGGTTTTAATTCATTAATTATGAACTAACTCTTTTATTAAGATTTCAATTGAACTTTTTATGATTATAAATTGATTATTTGATTTATTCCAATTATTTATGTTGAAGTGAATTGTTCATCTTTTTATGCTTATTGATTAATTATATGATCAATAATTACCTTGTTACTCTAGAAGGAATTGAGAAAGGAATTCTAGGGTTAGAAGCTGGGCATGGTGACATGTGACTTAGTTATTTGCATGAGTGAATAATTAGGTTTGTGAATAGAATGAGAATATCTATTTGCCGCATGTAACACATAAGGAATTGGGATTATGTGAGTTTAATTCAATTGTTTTGCATAGAGATATAGCAAAATTAATCTGGGTTAAATAGAAGGCAATTGATCACTCGAGAGAGGGCTTTTGGCATTTGAGAATTCACATTAACAATTGAAGAGACATAATAATTGGGATAATTGGATAATTGGTTTATCGTTCATAATTGGGGATATTGGAGTCTTAGCCTTTATTTATTTGAATTCATTTATAAAGTAACCTAGTTTTAATTGATTAATTTAGTTTTATTAATTAGAAAAATCACGATTTGAGATTATTTAAATAAAATTAGTTTGGTTAAGAATTAGTACTTGGTGATTTTTATTAAATAATTCCTCGTGGGAACGATACTCTACTTTCACTTTATTACTTGTTGGTAGTGTATACTTGCGTATTCATTTGATTGCGAAATCGATCAACAAGTTTTTGGGCGCAATTCTTAGGGAATTAATTTAATAATTATTTACCAATATTAATTTCAATCAAATTAGTCTTCATTTAAACATTTCTATTTTTATTTTAATTTCTTCCTATATTTCTCTCTTTTTTAGGTACCATGGATGACTTTGCATATCAATGGCCATATACGAACATGACTCGATCAATGGAAACATGGAGTCCACCATCCACACAACAAGTAGCAATGGTTTGTGATTATTGTCTTTGGAAATCATATGAGTCATCAATGCGCGCCATCAATTTCGTAGGTAAGACACTATGGTGGTGATTACCCCAATAATTATGTCTATCCCAACAACTATCATCATGATTTGGGGTATCACTTGATTTTCATGGAGTAACAATCAAGCTCAATCTCAAGCCCCGAGACAACAAAACAATTAGGGTTTCAAAATCAAACACAACAACCGAGAGCGGAAAAAAGTTGGGAAGAAGCCTTGGATAGATTTATTACGACACGAAAAGAAACACGAGGAACATGAAAGGAAACAAAATAAAAGCAGATCTGAATACACAAAGCATAAATGCGTCAATCAAGAATCTGGAAAATCAATTGGGGCGAGAAAGACACATGCGTTGAACTTCCATCTTCAATACACTTGGCTCTATGACATGAATTCGAGACCGATGGTGAGCCCGAACCAAATCAGAATGGATGTGCCAAATGATATAGATGTTGAAAGAGAGGAAAGACTTGGGGACCAAGAAAAGAGATCGACAAAGATCTAACTTTGAGTACCAACGAAGATGAGCCAATTTCATTAGTATCCCATGTGCCTCCTCCACCAAAGTTCAATAATTGAGGCGGTTTGCAAAACCATGCCCAATTAGAAGTCATGTCGTCAGCAAAGCTTTTGGTGACGTAAGAGCTAATCTGGTTGTGGAGTCATGGTGGGATGAAAAGGAGAAGATAGAGGAAGATTTCATTATGTTTATTAAGCTTCAATGCCCTAATCGGTCATCGACATAATGGAGAAAACACCTAGTGGTTTTTGTCGTTCTTAATGGGGATCCTATCTACAAAAAGAGCATGCTAGGTGACTTCAATTCAAGTGTTTTTGCTAATGGAAACCTCATAAAAGAGACATTGCTTACGATGGATGGAGGGTTCCTCAATTTTTCGTGAGGGAATTGGATAGAGAATTGAAGAAGTCATTTGAGACTATAAAACAAGCTCTTATTGGGAGGCAACCCAAGTTCAATTTTTATTTTTAGTTTTTATTAAGTTTTATATTAGTAGTTTTGAATTTGCACTTATTTAGGATTTAATAAAATTGTTTCTATCATGGTTTACAGGTTATTCAAGTCAAATTCAAGTGTGGTGTTCAATTTGTTCCATGTGCTTAGCCTATTCTCCAAACTTAGCGGGCAAGGAGGAAGATTGCTATATTTTTAGGGAAGTCCTCTACTTTAATTTTTTCTATTGTAGCCATTGAGGACAATGTCTAGTTTAAGTTTGGGGGCATTTTAGTGTCGTACTGCATATAGTTAGTTATCTGCATAGTAGTTTTTTTTTTTTATGTGTTAGCATTATGTTTTTTTAGGTTGCATATAATACATGGTATTTTTTTTTTTGCATCTTCATATATGTGTTCATATAGTATAATTGCATTTTTTTTTTCTTATTTTTGCATGAATACATGTGATAGGTTGGTATGGTCTTAGCTCTACTTTTGTGATAAGATTGGTTTTGCATGTTAACTTGAACAGTGTTGATAATTTATGATGAGTTCTAATTTTAATCATGATGATAATCTGAGCTTGTCTGAAATTTATGTAACCGGTTAGCACTTAAAGTTTAACTGTTTTAATCCACTTGGTTCAAGGGTTTCATAATTTGTTTCTGAGGGAAAATCTTTGTTAAAATTTAAGGAAATTAGTGAACTGGCGGTAAAGGTTAGAATGACGTAAAAGCTTGAGTTTGGGGGAATCTATGGGATATATATACTAAAAAAAAAACGAGAAAGAGCAAAAATGCCCTCGTGGTTGAATAAAAGTATAAATAAATCCTGTATTTACCCTTAGATTTGGTAATTGCTTAGTTTTAACCGGAGTTGTCATGTTCACAAAAGTAATTGAATTGGAACTGAAATTTTCCTTATAAGAAGTTTGTTATGTGATTATCTTGAACTGTGGTTGGTTAGAATGGTTAACAGGCACATACACACAACATGGGTGATGACAGGTTTGGGTTGACTAATTGGTTAGAGTTATGGATTTTGAATTGATTGGATATATTGTTTGAGTACCAATGGTATCTTTGAGACCTGTTGCTATATATCATATTGATTTATTACTCAGTTCGTAGGTATATTAGGAAGTAGATTATGCATATGCATTCATTTAGTTGAGTTATTTTGTTTATTTTTAGTTCTTTTGTGTTTTTGCTTGAGAACAAGCAAAGGTTTAAGTTTGGGGGTTGATGAGTGAGTTTTATACACATGAATTGGATACATTCGGGCTTAATTTATTGTTGTTCTCAAATCTTTTAGATTAGTTTTTAAGTGTTTGTGTCTATTCAAGCATGTTTTATATTGTTTTGTAGGAATTGGGACAAAAGTTACATGGATCGACGTTTGGGGTGGCTAGATTCGGGTTTTCAGCTTGCCATTTACACAACAGTCACTGCAGAGCCGATTTGAGTATTGATAAAAAACTTATTTCGAAAATCTCAAAGAATGAAAGTTGTAGATCTACTTTTCCTCTTTCCGGATCATCTTGAATCATCTAAATTGGAGTTCGGACGAAGAAGTTATGGCCATTTTCCCAAAGGACGTCGGAGCAGAAAATGTCATAACTTGTAACGATCTTGGGCGCTATTCTTAGTTCATTTTCAATGGCAAGGGGCGCTATAAGGCGATGTCTAAACATCAAGCCCAAATACTGGGCTCGGGAAAGAGGTTGGTGATTGCCTAGACGCGTTTTTGGGCCAATTTTGACACCTTTTTGACTCCAAATTGGATTGGGTTTGTTCCTAAACTAAAAATTGGACTTGTAACCTATAAATACATGATGTAAGGCATAAAATAAAGGGAGATTACATAGATTAGACTAGATTAAACACTCCTTTAGATTAGAATATAACCCTAGTTCTTATTAGTTTTGGAGATTGAAGCAACTTGGAGACCATTGAAGATTCAAAGCAGGAGCAAGAGAGGAGCATCAAATTTGCTGACAACAGATTCTATTCTCTTCTCTCATCATACTTTTATCTTTTAATGTCTATTCAGTTGTGGATTCTTGGTTTTAATTCATTAATTATGATCTAACTCTTTTATTAAGATTTCAATTGAACTTTTTATGATTATAAATTGATTATTTGATTTATTCCAATTATTTATGTTGAAGTGAATTGTTCATCTTGCCTTACGCTTATTGATTAATTATCTGATCAGTAATTACCTTGTTACTCTAGAAGGAATTGAGAAAGGAATTCTAGGGTTAGAACTGGGCATGGTGACATGTGATTTAGTTATTTACACAGTGAATAATTAGGTTTGTGAATAGAATGAGAATATCTATTTGCCGCATGTAACACATAAGGAATGGGATTATGTGAGTTTAATTCAATTGTTTTGCATAGAGATATAGCAAAATTAATCTGGGTTAAATAGAAGGCAATTGATCACTCGAGAGAGGGCTTTTGGTATTTGAGAATTCCTGTTAACAATTCAGTAGACATAATAATTGGGATAATTGGATAATTGGTTTATAGTTCATAATTGGGGATATTGGAGTCTTAGCATTTATTTATTTGAATTCATTTATAAAGTAACCTAGTTTTAATTGATTAATTTAGTTTTATTAATTAGAAAAATCACGATTTGAGATTATTTAAATAAAATTAGTTTGGTTAAGAATTAGTACTTGGTGATTTTTATTAAATAATTCCTCGTGGGAACGATACTCTACTTTCACTTTATTACTTGTCCGTGTATACTTGCGTATTCATTGATTCTTGAAATCGATCAACAAGTTTTTAAGGCGTCGTTCGGGAATTAATTTAATAATTATTTACCAATATTAATTTCAATCAAATTAGTCTTAATTTAAACATTTCTATTTTATTTTAATTCTTTTCCTATATTTCACTCTTTTTAGGTACCATGGATGACTTTATGTATCAATGGCCATACATACACTAACATGACTCGACCAATTGAAACATGGAGTCCACCATCCACACAGCAAGTAGCAATGGTTTGTGATTATTGTGCCGGAAATCATATGAGTCATCAATGCGCCATCAATTTCGAGCCGGTACACTATGGTGGTGATTACCCCAATAATTATGTCTATCCCAACAACTATCATCATGATTGGGGGTATCACCCGGATTTTTCATGGAGTAACAATCAAGCTCAAGCTCAAGCTCAAGCGCCGAGACAACAAAACAATTCTGGGTTTCAAAATCAGACACAACAACCAGAGCGGAAAGGAAGTTGGGAAGAAGCCTTGGATAGATTTATTACAGCTTCTGAAAAGAAACACGAGGAACATGAAAGGAAACAAAATAAAATAGATCTGAATACACAAATCATAAATGCGTCAATCAAGAATCTCAAAAATCAATTGGGGCAGATAGCACATGCGTTGAACTTCCATCTTCAATACACTTGGCTCTATGACATGAATTCTGAGACTGATGGTGAGCCCGAACCAAATCTGCAACTGGATGTGCCAAATGATATAGATGTTTGAAAGAGAGGAAAGACTTGGGGACCAAGAAAAGGAGATCGGCAAAGATCTAACTTTGAGTACCAACGAAGATGAGCCAATTTCATTAGTATCCCATGTGCCTCTTCCACCAAAGTTCAATAATTCGGGCAGTTTTGCAAAACCATGCCCAATTGGAAGTCATGTCGTCGGCAAAGCTCTTGGTGACGTAAGAGCTAGTACAGTTGTGGAGTCATGGTGGGATGAAAAGGAGAAGATAGAGAAAGATTTCATTATGTTTGTTAAGCTTGAATGCCCTAATCTGATCATCGACGTAATGGAGGAAACACCTAGTGGTTTTTCGTTGTTAATGGGGATCCTATCTACAAAGAGCATGCTAGGTGACTTCAATTCAAGGGTTTTTGCTAATGGGAACCTCCCAAAAGAGACATTGCTTCTGATGGAAGGAGGGTTCCTCAATTTTCGTACGGGAATTGGATAGAGAATTGAAGAAGTCAGGCTGAGACTATAAAACAAGCGCTTATTGGGAGGCAACCCAAGTTCAATTTTTATTTTTAGTTTTTATTAAGTTTTATGTTAGTAGTTTTGAATTTGCATTTATTTAGGATTTAATAAAATTATATCTATCATGGTTTACAGGTTATTCAAGTCAAATTCAAGTGTGGTGTCCAATTTGTTCCATGTGCTTAGCCTATTCTCCAAACTTAGCGGGCAAGGAGGAAAATTGCTATATTTTTAGGGAAGTCCTCTGCTTTAATTTTTTCTATTGTAGCCATTGAGGACAATGTCTAGTTTAAGTTTTGGGGCATTTTAGTGTCGTACTGCATATAGTTAGTTATCTGCATAGTAGTTTATTTTTTTTGATGTGTTAGCATTATGTTTTTTTTAGGTTGCATATAATACATGGTATTTTTTTTTTTGCATCTTCATATATGTGTTCATGTAGTATAATTGCATTTTTTCTTATTTTTGTATGAATCTGTGTGATAGGTTGGTATGTTCTTAGCTCGGCCTATGTTAAGATTGGTTTTGCATGTTAACTTGAACAGTGTTGATAATTGATGATGAGTTCTAATTTTAATCATGATGATAATCTGAGCCTGTCTGAAACTTATGTAACCGGTTAGCACTTAAAGTTTAACTGTTTTAATCCACTTGGTTCAAGGGTTTCATAATTTGTTTTTGATGGAAAATCTTTGTTAAAATTTAAGAAAATTAGTGAACTGGCGGTAAAGGTTGGAATGACGTAAAAGCTTGAGTTTGGGGGAATCTATGGGATATATATACTAAAAAAAAAAACACGAGAAAGAGCAAAAATGCCCTCGTGGTTGAATAAAAGTATAAATAAATCCTGTATTTACCCTTAGATTTGGTAATTGCTTAGTTTTAACTTAGGAGTTGTCATGTTCACAAAAGTAATTGAATTGGAACCGAAATTTTCCTTATAAGAAGTTTGTTATGTGATTATCTTGAACTGTGGTTGGTTAGAATGGTTAACAAGCACACACACACAACATGGGTGATGACAGGTTTGGGTTGACTAATTGGTTAGAGTTATGGATTTTGAATTGATTGGATTTATTGTTTGAGTACCAATGGTATCTTTGAGACCTGTTGCTATATATCATATATATTTATTACTCGGTTCGTAGGTATATTAGGAAGTAGATTATGCATATGCATTCATTTAGTTGAGTTATTTTGTTTATTTTTAGTTCTTTTGTGTTTTTGCTTGAGGACAAGCAAATGTTTAAGTTTGAAGGTTGATGAGTGAGTTTTATACACATTAATTGGATACATTCGGGCTTAATTTATTGTTGTTCTCAAATCTTTTAGATTAGTTTTTAAGTGTTTATGTCTATTCAAGCGTGTTTTATGTTGTTTTGTAGGAATTGGGACAAAAGTTACATGGATCGACGTTTGGGGTGGCTAGATTCGGGTTTTCAGCTTGCCATTTACACAACAGTTACTTCAGAGCCGATTTGAGTATTGATAAATACCTTATTTCGAAAATCTCAAAGAATGAAAGTTATAGATCTACTTTTCCTCTTTCCGGATCATCTTGAATCATCTAAATCGGAGTTCGGACGAAGACGTTATGGCCATTTTCCCAAAGGACGTCGGAGCAGAAAATGTCATAACTTGTAACAGCGCCGGGGCGCTATTCTTAGTTCATTTTCCAGCGCCGGGGTGCTATAAGGCAGTGTCTGAGCATCAAGCCCAGCACTGGGGTGCTGGGGAAGAGGTTGGTGATGGCCTAGACGCGTTTTTGGGCGAGTTTTGACACCTTTTTGACTCCAAATTGGATTGGGTTTGTTCCTAAACTAAAAATTGGACTTGTAACCTATAAATACATGATGTAAGGCATAAAATAAAGGGAGATTACATAGATTAGACTAGATTAAACACTCCTTTAGATTAGAATATAACCCTAGTTCTTATTAGTTTTGGAGATTGAAGCAACTTGGAGACCATTGAAGAATCAAAGCAGGAGCAAGAGAGGAGCATCAAATTTGCTGACAACAGATTCTATTCTCTTCTCTCATCATACTTTTATCTTTTAATGTCTATTCAGTTGTGGATTCTTTGTTTTAATTCATTAATTATGATCTAACTCTTTTATTAAGATTTCAATTGAACTTTTTATGATTATAAATTGATTATTTAATTTATTTCAATTATTTATGTTGAGGTGAATTGTTCATCTTGCCTTATGCTTATTGATTAATTATCTGATCAGTAATTACCTTGTTACTCTAGAAGGAATTGAGAAAGGAATTCTATAGTTAGAACTGGGCATGGTGACATGTGACTTAGTTATTTGCACAGTGAATAATTAGGTTTGTGAATAGAATGAGAATATCTATTTGCCGCATGTAACACATAAGAAATTGGGATTGTAACGAGTTTAATTAAATTATTTTGCATAGAGATATAGCAAAATTAATCTGGGTTAAATATAAGGCAATTGATCACTCGAGAGAGGGCTTTTGGCATTTGAGAATTCTTGTTAACAATTCAGTAGACATAATAATTGGGATAATTGGATAATTGGTTTATAGTTCATAATTGGGGATATTGGAGTCTTAGCTTTTATTTATTTGAATTCATTTATAAAGTAACCTAGTTTTAATTGATTAATTTAGTTTTATTAATTAGAAAAATCACGATTTGAGATTATTTAAATAAAATTAGTTTGGTTAAGAATTAGTACTTGGTGATTTTTATTAAATAATTCCTCGTGAGAACGATACTCTACTTTCACTTTATTACTTGTTGTTGATAGTGTATACTTGCGTATTCATTGATTGCGAAATCGATCAACAAGTTTTTTGGCGCAGAATTCTTGCCGGGGAATTAATTTAATAATTATTTACCAATATTAATTTCAATCAAATTAGTCTTAATTTAAACATTTCTATTTTTATTTTTAATTCTCTTCCTATATTTCTCTCTTTTTAGGTACCATGGATGACTTTGCATATCAATGGCCATACACGAACATGACTCGATCAATGGAAACATGGAGTCCACCATCCACACAACAAGTAGCAATGGTTTGTGATTATTGTGCTGGAAATCATATGAGTCATCAATGCGCCATCAATTTCGGTAGGTAAGATACTATGGTGGTGATTACCCCAATAATTATGTCTATCCCAACAACTATCATCATGATTGGGGTATCACCCAGATTTTCATGGAGTAACAATCAAGCTCAAGCTCAAGCCCCTAGACAACAAAACAATTCCGGGTTTCAAAATCAGACACAACAACCAGAGCGGAAAGGAAGTTGGGAAGAAGCCTTGGATAGATTTATTACAGGTTCTGAAAAGAAACACGAGGAACATGAAAAGAAACAAAATAAAACAGATCTGAATACACAAAGCATAAAATCGTCAATCAAGAATCTGGAAAATCAATTCAAAGGAGATAGCACATGCGTTGAACTTCCATCTTCAATACACTTGGCTCTATGACATGAATTTCGAGACCGAGGTGAGCTAGAACCAAATCTGCTGAATTGGATGTGCCAAATGATATAGATGTTGAAAGAGAGGAAAGACTTGGGGACCAAGAAAAAGAGATCGGCAAAGATCTAACTTTGAGTACCAACGAAGATGAGCCAATTTCATTAGTATCCCATGTGCCTCTTCCACCAAATTTCAATAATTCGGGCAGTTTTGCAAAACCATGCCCAATTGGAAGTCATGTCGTCGGCAAAGCTCTTGTTGACATAAGAGCTAGTACAGTTGTGGAGTCATGGTGGGATGAAAAGGAGAAGATAGAGGAAGATTTCATTATGTTATTAAGCTTCAATGCCCTAATCTGATCATCGACATAATGGAGGAAACACCTAGTGGTTTGTCGTTCTTAATGGGGATCCTATCTACAAAGATCATGCTAGGTGACTTCAATTCAAGGGTTTTTGCTAATGGAAACCTCCCAAAAGAGACATTGCTTCTGATGGATGGAGGGTTCCTCAATTTTCGTAGGGGAATTGGATAGAGAATTGAAGAAGTCAGGCTGAGACTATAAAACAAGCGCTTATTGGGAGGCAACCCAAGTTCAATTTTTATTTTTAGTTTTTATTAAGTTTTATATTAGTAGTTTTGAATTTGCATTTATTTAGGATTTAATAAAATTGTTTCTATCATGGTTTACAGGTTATTCAAGTCAAATTCAAGTGTGGTGTCCAATTTGTTCCATGTGCTTAGTCTATTCTCCAAACTTAGCGGGCAAGGAGGAAGATTGCTATATTTTTAGGGAAGTCCTCTACTTTAATTTTTTCTATTGTAGCCATTGAGGACAATGTCTAGTTTAAGTTTGGGGGGCATTTTAGTGTCGTACTGCATATAGTTAGTTATCTGCATAGTAGTTTATTTTTTTTTGTGTTAGCATTATGTTTTTTTTAGGTTGCATATAATACATGGTATTTTTTTTTTCATCTTCATATATGTGTTCATGTAGTATAATTGCATTTTTTCTTATTTTTGCATGAATTTGTGTGATAGGTTGGTGTGGTCTTAGCTCGACCTATGATAAGATTGGTTTTGCATGTTAACTTGAACAGTGTTGATAATTGATGATGAGTTCTAATTTTAATCATGATGATAATTTGAGCCTGTCTGAAATTTATGTAACCGATTAGCACTTAAAATTTAACTGTTTTAATCCACTTGGTTCAAGGGTTTCATAATTTGTTTCTGAGGGAAAATCTTTGTTAAAATTTAAGAAAATTAGTGAACTGGCGGTAAAGGTTGGAATGACGTAAAAGCTTGAGTTTGGGGGAATCTATGGGATATATATACTAAAAAAAACACGAGAAAGAGCAAAAATGCCCTCGTGGTTGAATAAAAGTATAAATAAATCCTGTATTTACCCTTAGATTTGGTAATTGCTTAGTTTTAAGCGGAGTTGTCATGTTCACAAAAGTAATTGAATTGGAACTGAAATTTTCCTTATAAGAAGTTTGTTATGTGAGTATCTTGCTGTGGTTGGTTAGAATGGTTAACAAGCACATACACACAACATGGGTGATGCCAGGTTTGGGTTGACTAATTGGTTAGAGTTATGGATTTTGAATTGATTGGATATATTGTTTGAGTACCAATGGTATCTTTGAGACCTGTTGCTATATATCATACTGATTTATTACTCGGTTTGTAGGTATATTAGGAAGTAGATTATGCATATGCATTCATTTAGTTGAGTTATTTTGTTTATTTTTAGTTCTTTTGTGTTTTTGCTTGAGGACAAGCAAAGGTTTAAGTTTGGGGGTTGATGAGTGAGTTTTATACACATGAATTGGATACATTCGGGCTTAATTTTTTGTTGTTCTCAAATCTTTTAGATTAGTTTTTAAGTGTTTATGTCTATTCAAGAATGTTTTATATTGTTTTGTAGGAATTGGGACAAAAGTTACATGGATCGACGTTTGGGGTGGCTAGATTCGCGTTTTCTGCTTGCCATTTACACAACAGTCACTTCAGAGCCGATTTGAGTATTTATACAGACCTTATATCGAAAAACTCAAAGAATGAAAGTTGTAGATCTACTTTTCCTCTTTCCGGATCATCTTGAATCATCTAAATCGGAGTTCGGACGAAGAAGTTATGGTCATTTTCCCAAAGGACATCGGAGCAGAAAATGTCAGAACTTGTAACATGACAGCTTGAGCGCTTATTCTTACTTCATTTTTCAGTCGGCAAAGGCTATATATAAAGCGATGTCTAAAAGTCAAGCCCAAAGACCTTTGGGGTATTTGGGGAAGAGGTTGGTGATGGCCTGGACGCGTTTTGGGCGAATTTTGACACCTTTTTGACTCCAAATTGGATTGGGTTTGTTCCTAAACTAAAAATTGGACTTGTAACCAATAAATACATGATGTAAGACATAAAATAAAGGGAGATTACATAGATTAGACTAGATTAAATACTCCTTTAGATTAGAACATAACCCTAGTTCTTATTAGTTTTGGAGATTGAAGCAACTTGGAGACCATTGAAGATTCAAAGCAGGAGCAAGAGGGGAGCATCAAATTTGCTGACAACAGATTCTATTCTCTTCTCTCATCATACTTTATCTTTTAATGTCTATTCAGTTGTTGATTCTTGGTTTTAATTCATTAATTATGAACTAACTCTTTTATTAAGATTTCAATTGAACTTTTTATGATTATAAATTGATTATTTGATTTATTCCAATTATTTATGTTGAAGTGAATTGTTCATCTTACCTTATGCTTATTGATTAATTATCTGATCAGTAATTACCTAGTTACTCTAGAAGGAATTGAGAAAGGAATTCTAGGGTTAGAACTGGGCATGGTGACATGTGACTTAGTTATTTTCACAGTGAATAATTAGGTTTGTGAATAGAATGAGAATATCTATTTGCCGCATGTAACACATAAGGAATTGGGATTGTAACGAGTTTAATTCAATTGTTTTGCATAGAGATATATAAAATTAATCAGGTTAAATAGAAGGCAATTGATCACTCGAGAGAGGGCTTTTGGTATTTGAGAATTCCTGTTAACAATTCAGTAAACATAATAATTGGGATAATTGGATAATTGGTTTATAGTTCATAATTGGGGATATTGGAGTCTTAGCATTTATTTATTTGAATTCATTTATAAAGTAACCTAGATTTAATTGATTAATTTAGTTTTATTAATTAGAAAAATCACGATTTGAGATTATTTAAATAAAATTAGTTTGGTTAAGAATTAGTACTTGGTGATTTTTATTAAATAATTTCGTGTAGAACGATACTCTACTTTCACTTTATTACTTGTTGACCATGTATAATTACACGTATTCATTGATTCATGAAATCGATCAACAAGTTTTTAGGCGCCAGATTCTTAGGGGATTTAATTTAAAATTATTTACCAATATTAATTTCAATCAAATTAGTCTTAATTTAAACATTTTTATTTTTATTTTAATTCTCTTCCTATATTTCTCTCTTTTTAGGTCCCATGGATGACTTTTTTGCGTATCAATGGCCATATACGAACATGACTCGACCAATGGAAACATGGAGTCCACCATCCACACAAAGAAGTAGCAATGGTTTGTGATTATCTGCCGAAATCATATGAGTCATCAATGCGCCATCAATTTCGTAGCCGGAACACTATGGTGGTGATTACCCCAATAATTATGTCTATCCCAACAACTATCATCATGATTAGGGGTATCACCCGGATTTTTCAAGGAGTAACAATCAAGCTCAAGCTCAAGCCCAGAGACAACAAAACAATTCCGGGTTTCAAAATCAGACACAACAACTAGAGCGGAAAGCAAGTTGGGAAGAAGCCTTGGATAGATTTATTACAGCTTCTGAAAAGAAACACGAGGAACATGAAAGGAAACAAAATAAAACAGATCTGAATACACAAAGCATAAATGCGTCAATCAAGAATCTGGAAAATCAATTGGGGGCAGATAGCACATGCGTTGACCTTCCATCTTCAATACACTTGGCTCTATGACATGAATTCTGAGACTGATGGTGAGCCCGAACCAAATCTGCAACTGGATGTGCCAAATGATATTATTGTTGAAAGAGAGGAAAGACTTGGGGACCAAGAAAAAGAGATCGGCAAAGATCTAACTTTGAGTACCAACGAAGATGAGCCAATTTCATTAGTATCCATGTGCCTCCTCCACCAAAGTTCAATAATTGAGGCGGGTTTGCAAAACCATGCCCAATTGGAAGTCATGTCATCAAGCAAAGCTCTTGGTGACGTAAGAGTTAATCTGGTTGTGGAGTCATGGTGGGATGAAAAGGAGAAGATAGAGGAAGATTTCATTATGTTTATTAAGCTTTGATGCCCTAATCGATCATCGACATAATGGAGGAAACACCTAGTGGTTTCTTGCCGTTGTTAATGGGGATCCTATCTACAAAGAGCATGCTAGGTGACTTCAATTCAAGGGTTTTTTTGCTAATGGAAACCTCCCAAAAGAGACATTGCTTACGATGGATGGAGGGTTCCTCAATTTTAAATGAGGGAATTGGATAGAGAATTGAAGAAGTCGGTGAGACTATAAAACAAGCGCTTATTGGGGAGGCAACCCAAGTTTAATTTTTATTTTTAGTTTTTATTAAGTTTTATATTAGTAGTTTTGAATTTGCATTTATTTATAATTTAATAAAATTGTTTCTATCATGGTTTACTGAGTTATTCAAGTCAAATTCAAGTGTGGTGTCCAATTTGTTCCATGCTTAGCTTT